>JAULCF010195557.1:0-12241 GCA_032361265.1 Devaleraea mollis | reverse complement strand
ATCTGTATCGACATAGTGTAATGCACTTTTGAGGCCTATTTAGCTGCATAATCTAATGCCAGTTTGGCACTTTTCTGCATTACCAATGCACCTAATGCACTTTAGGTTTTACCGACGGGGGTCGGCGCGTCCGATGGCGACGCTGGTGAGGCAACGTCGGCGACGAAAAGGCCCCACGGAATCGCAGGGGACGGCGCGGAGAGGTTGCGTCCCTTGCTGCTGTGTCGCCGGCGGCGGAGGCGGCATTCGTGGCGACGTCGGCGAGGCGTTCGCCGGCTTCGGCTTACGCGTCGGCGACGGCGGAGTCGCCATCGCGAAGTCCCATCGCCACAGCTCGGATCGCGCGTTTGACATTGATCGTCCGCGCCGTCGGACGGCCGTCCCTGTCGCATTTGACGACAGTTTCGGCGAGCTCGACGACGGCGCGGCTGAAACCCGCTCGTTCATCTGGCGGCGCAATGCTGTGGAGATCCGTCTCCCACACTGCGGCCTGGTAGAAGAAATCCATGCGCGCCTGAAACGCAGTGAAATCGCGGAACTGCCCGCCGGGGACGAGGACGACGCGGCGACCGCCCAGGGCGTACGGTATGGTGAAGAAGTCCCTGAACTTCGGGAAGGTGCAGCCGGGCTCCTCCTGCAGGTAGTCCCACCAGCTGTGGACTCTCCCTCCCGAGCCTCCGAATGCGCTTTCCGGCGTGTACGGCTCGTCGTCCTCGACGACTGAGACGATGGCGACGGAGAAATCGCAGGAAGGGGGGATGAGGGTGCCCGAGACGCCGCGTTTCGAGACTTAACTGGCGCGGGGGAGGGACGCGGAGAGCGAGATGGGGCGCTTCTTGAGCCACGCGGCTTATGAGTCGCGCTGGGCGCCTGAGGTGGGAACTCTGGGGTCGAGGACGATCGGTACCTCGGCGGCGACGGTTTAGGCGTACGCCAGCTCGGCAGCGCGGCGCCGGTATTTGTCCTCGCGCTCGGTGGCAGAGAGGGCCTCAGAGACGGCGGCGTCGCGAGCAGCTTTGGACGTGGCGCGCTGGGCGTCCAAGTCGATTTTCAACTCGAGCTCGGCGATGCGGAGGTCGGTGTCGGCGCGCGCAAGGTCGACGCGCTGATTATTTCGTGTGCTCCAGTCGCGCGAGCGCTGATGACGGTGCGTGGGGGCGGTATGCGGACCAAGCACCGATGCGGGAACTTCTTTGCAGAAGCGGCCGTTACGGTCCATCCGCGTATCGCCTTTGGGGCGATTTTGGGCTCGTTTTCGAGCGCTCGGCGTGGCAGTTCTTGCCGACGCGAGTGAAGGGGGTGTCATCGCGCGCTGGAATTGTCGCGGCGAGCGAAAAGGCGGGAGGGGGGGTTGAAAGGGCAAAAGCTTGAGTCCCAGAAGGCAAAATAAAAAACATCTTCAGTTTTAAATGAAGATTTTTTTAAAGAAGTGATTTGACATTTTCCAGTTATCCAAAGCATAGTAAAATTAGTATGCTTCGCATGCACTAAATGCAATTAACCATGTTTTACAGGCCGTAGTGCACTTTTACTACGTACTAGTAGCTTCAGCTTTTAAAATGATGAATAATAATCATATTTTAATATTTAAATAATTCCACTACTTATGTAAGGATAATTATCCTTTGAAAAAAATGAAAAGATCAGTGACCGGCGACTCTGATTCCACTTCCCACAGCTGATCGATGCATGGCTATACATATGCATCGATCAGATGCGGAAAGTGGAAAAATACGCACCTGTCTGGCTGCACGCACGGTACTTGTCGCTCGGCTCGCAAAAAAGCCAGACACAGTCGCCTGTCTGAGAGTGCTTTCGCTGGCACACTTGGCCAGCCATGTGTGCATACCTCTGTGCGAGCTTAACGAGTAAAACGGTGCATGCAGCCAGTGAGTGTAATTGCACTATGACGCTTCATGTTGCGTCCAAGGAGAAGAGCAATAACGTTTCTTTTCAAGATTTTGATCAGTTACGCTTGAATTTCTGCGCGTCGTGCTTGCTTGTTAAATTCAAGCGCTCGACGAGGGGCTGGCCCGACTGCCCACGGATTGTTCTCCCTCCCTTCCAGAGCACAGTGCGATACAGTGCGACAAAAGCGATGGAAACGCTTCAGGCCAACATTTTCACCATTTTCACCAGACAGCGACTAGTTTTTGACGAACTGTACAGTCTCGATGAAGGCAATCTCGACAGTGGCCAAACAAAAACTCCTCTTCAGCATCGTTCGAAGGGGCGGCATGTCCTTACTTTGGTCACCATATGGTTGCCGTATACAGTGTATACGGCCATCGTATAGTGACTAAAGTACGTATTATGGTAATCTTACGGTGTATGATTGCGATGTGCTATATTCATACGTCCGGAGCTTGGAGCCCATGAGGCGTAGACACCCATGGTGTATCATAGTCAACAAAAAAGCAGCACAGTACAGTGGAGTGTACTTTTACATGCCGGTTTACCGGTACGTACAGTGTTAGTGGATACCGTGAGCGCTAGCTGCACTACACAGTACAGTTTACAGTACCGTACATTGTGGCACTGTACAGTACGAACTGTAGTTCAGTTATTGTACTGTAATACTGTGAAATACGTAGTATACTCTCAGTGGCAAGTAATACAGTACACTGTACTTTTCGAAGAACTCTGTGTGTACACGTGTACACCATTCTTAGGATCAGAAGGGTCCACTTGCAGTACATGAAACGCGCATAAAAACGAAGAAAATGAAATTTTATCTTTTTTATTCGCGTTTAAAGTAGTGATGATACGCGGACCTTCCTGACATCAGCGCAGATCGCAGGCAGCGTCAACGATCACGTTATCAGGCGCTCACTTGATAACAATAGCCGACTCTATTCAGTTTTGCATGTTAAGGACGTGCGCTCGGATCTTTTCCCTGGGCCATGCCTTTTGACTCAGAATCGCTGCTTTTCATTGCATTGGTGTACACGATGAACAAACTTGAGAGAGGAAGCCCCAGTGAGAGCAGAAAATGAGGTTTGGAATGATCTCACTGTACGATACTGTACTTTATAGAGTAGTCTATATGGGCGGGAATAGGGGTTTTCTGAAATGTCTGGTTTTTCTCGCGTAGGGGTGTTTTATATTAATTTCATTGGGCCAAACGGATAGCAGTGCACTCCGGTTACCAGAAAGTTCCCGCTCGTCTACCCTCTCGGTAATACCAACTTCCGGACAGAGCAGCAAGCCACGAATCATTTTACGGGCCACGGCTTCATACTGCTGTAGTGTAAGGTTGTCCCAGGGGAAAGATCCGAGCGCACGTCCTTAACATGCAAAAATATTTCTTTTCATAAAAATGATCCCCACCACTAACCTTTCAAAATTCAAGCTCAATTTTCGCGCACATGATATCATGTGCGTGAAAATTCAGCTCAGAGTGCATAATATGCATATATATTATATGCACAGTAGAGAAAGAAAATCTCTCTCTTTCAGTAATCAATGCCACGGAGAGAGATGTATTTCATTTATTGGATGAAAATATGAGAGATTTGGACATTTGCCTATATGCAAATCTCTCTCTCTTTGTAATCAATGCCACGGAGAGAGATGTATTTCATTTATTGGATGAAAATATGAGAGAATTGGACATTTGCATATATGCATATTTGCATGATGCGCACGTGGTAATTGACAGATGACTCCCCTACGTATGATTCTGTGTACTACACGGTAGCACATGTAGGGATCCAGCAGTGAACGTAGGTGTCTTAGCAGCGCAGCTAACCGGTATGCTCTGTGCAATAAAGTTGTGGCCATTTCATATGGCCATATGGCCATGCCAAGGCAGCCAACATTTACTAAAGCTGCTGTTCTGTATTTCAAATACACTACGTACTTTTTACTAGCTGTATGACGCGTAGTAAATACTGACCACCGAATTTGCTACGGACTATCTAGCTTTTTGTGCTTCTCACTCGAGCTCTCCTCCCCCTCCAACAGACTCTACTTAGTAGGCCTTGCAGCTATCATCTTCTGCGACTTAAGCACCCAGTTTTCGCGAAGTTCATTGCGCCACTCCCTGGCACACTACACTTACTCGGTTGACAGGCGATTGCTGTTATGGCTGCTGAAGATATTCCTATCCTCGTCTCTAAAATGGCAGACTCGGCTGTCCTTCCAATTGTGGAGTTGACAGTATGTGCGTTCGCGGGTCAAATGGTCAAATGGCGCTCTATATTTCTCGCCCCTTCGCAGCCTTTTGAGACAACGGGTACTGCAACACAGGTACCCGGTGCCACTTCGGCTCACCCTTCTTCAGATGTGCCAGAATCGGCTGCGCTCCGTACCATCCTTGAGGCTGTGAACAGTCTATCTGGAGTCGGTATAAACATTGAAGATGACTCCTTCATGCCAACTCACTCGTCGTCAGCGAATGTGACTCTCCTCTCACTTTGTTGTCACGCCCTAGGATTAGACTGTTCTCTCACTTTCGACGACGATGATGCCGTCAATATCCACTCGACGCCGATCGACAAAACAAAATGTCCGTTCGCACCTGGCAATCAGACGATGAGTACTCTGAATTCACATACGGACACTGCTATCTTGATGTATATCTGAAATCGTTCGTGACGACTCGCGACTGTTCAGCCCGGTTTTGCGAAGTCCTTCGAGAATATGGCGAGAGGGAGGGCTTTGAAATAATGACATCAATTCTAGCAAAGTCCGGAATGAAAGAAAAAGTAGCAGCTCGCAATGATGGGAGCATTGGTGGGGTGGCCTTTGCGATGGGCCGCCGACTGCCGATCGAAGCCCAGAGTAATTTAGTAGGGGGACTACGTGGTCACCTCGACCGGGCTCGGCAATCACTGTGTACAGATTCGATTTTTACTTTGCTATGGGAGGTAGCAGTTTCATCTCTTTTGGAGGGTGCAGATGAAGGCATTAGCAATCGCCATACTTACAGCGCTGTCTCTAGATATCTATTTGTCTGTGAAATAGCAACTGACTTGGCAGCGCAGGTATGTGCTGCAGGTAACAGCATCCACGAGGTGGGGTTTACTCACAACGACATCAAACCATCCAACCTCGGAATCGCTGCCTTATTCACATCTCAGGCCCCCAAAAACGAGGAGGGCACTGTGTTTGTTAAGCCAGAGAACTGGGACAGACCATCTCCGAAAATTGCGGGTTCCAGCGTTTGTAGCCACTTCGAAGTCGTCAATTTAGATTTGGGATCGAGTAGGAAAGAGTTGTTAACCGTCACGCAAAAGAGCGACTGCACTGATCCATCGAAATTGATGACTGTCGACGGCATCAAAACCACACCTTTCGGAACAACCTCCTACTGCTCCCCTGAGCTTCTCCTTGCCATGTGTGACAAAAACAATTCGCTTTGCTTGCAAAGGTCATCAGACATCTACAATTATGGAGCAATTTTCGAGGAAATTCTATCTGCCTGTTTCGGTTCCAGTCAAAAAAAGATACGACCACAGGGTCAGCCATTGAAGAGAAAGATTATAGAATGCACTGGTCCAGCCACGTCAGTATCCAATCGATTTGCGGACGACCTAGAAAAAGATCCTGTTGTGCGCTATAGTCTGAAACGTGCTGTCGACCACAGAGCTTTCAAGAGATTCGAAATTGCTGATGAGCTCGAACAAAGCAAGCGTGCCTTACCTTTTCACTCCCAAGTAGTAGAAGCAATGCAAAACACCATAAGCAGAGGCGCTCATATGCAACCTCATCCAAGAGACCAGCGATGGGCTTTTAATAGCAGCAGCGTGCTAAACTCGATGCAAGGCGATCTCATGTTTGCGCCCTACAGACTGGCCAAAATCAAAAAGGAGGTTACTTGTTTGGCTGAGTTGTTGGTTGAGGGACGTCGGCTATTGTACGGTCTTAAATCTCAGAAATTGCCTGGCATGAGAATCGGATTCGGAGTTCAAGAAATACAGTTCCTTGAAATTGTACTTGGTCGCGAAGTAACGAAAGAGGATGACTTTGGAACCAAGCTGCGGCAGCTTGCCAGCGTACTTGAGAAAACTAGCAGCTTCGTAACTGACATGCTGAAGCTTCGGTTAAGCCTTTCTGACGACATTGCAGTTCGACGTCCGGATAACGACAGTATTCAGAAGGAGCTGAAGAGAATTTACCAGACTCTGCCTATGCACGACCACGAGGATTACTTAACTTTTGACGAGGGGGCGAAGCGAGAGCAAGACGGTGAAAAACATTGGTGGCAAACTTGTGCGTGCATGGAGTGCATACCATCGGACCACCAGCGCTAGTTCGTGACACTTATCCACTATTTGTGACGTGTATGTGAAACAACTTTTTAATCAACCTTTTGCCCATTAATGTCTTTCGTCTTCGTTTTAGAAACATCATCGATTACTATTTTTCAGCGATGAAAAGATAGTAAGAACTTAAGAAGGAAACTTTAGCAATGCTTTAGTTTAGCTTTAGTTTAGCTTTACTTTTGCTTTACTTTACGTCTTCAGGTTTCTTGCTTAAGTAAAGGATTCTTTACTGACAAAATTGCATCGGGTACTGCTAATATTTTTTAGAAACGACAAATGTCAGCAAGTGATGTCATTTTGGCACCACCTGGAGAGCTCTGCATTTTCATAGAACCAACACGTGATGGTGAGTTTTCGGCCAATGGCATTCCTCGCCGTTTGCTTGGTGAACGAGTGCTCGGGAGACAACATTTTGTCTGTAAATGAAAGCTTGAGTCGGTAAGGTCGGAGTTCGCTCCAATACCTGAGAACTGCATCCGCCACGAGTGAAACTTCCGCCTAACTCCGTACCTCAGGCAACGCGATAATTTGGCAACAGCGCAGGGTCAGCTGCCGCAGCACTGCACAGATTAAAATCTCCGCTTATCATCGCCCAGAATGTCGAGCATTCCAAGGCTGTGCATCTCGTCTCGTCTATGCCATGCAGAATGCTGGCCCTCCCCACCGGCCGACCCAGTAAAAGTAAAGGGCATCAACGACGAGGCGAACTAGACCGGCCGAGAACTCGCCAGCGGATCATCGGCAAGAGGGAAGCCCCCATACCCCGCTGATAGCCGCCAGGATGTACTTCATCCCTTCGGACTCCTCGAACGAGGCGACATGCTCCACTAAGGCCTACCGCACGACAATCTGCGCGACACAAAACTCCTCGCGTTGGCGCGAATACGGGTCGGCGGGCTTGATGCTCCAAAGGATGCCGCGCGGGATGTCAGAGGGAAAGGCAGTCGCTTGCGTAGGGGGCGGGCCGTGTGGTTCGGTGCGCCTCGCGCGAAACGCGACGTGGTAAGGCTCGTGAGCGAGGCGTACCGCGCTGTTGAGTCTATCCGGCCTGTGAGGTCACGCGTCACTATCGTGGCGCAGACGGAGAAGTCGACGGATTTGCGAAAGGTAAGTTGGGTTTCGGAGGGCATACGACGAAGAGAGGACTGTAATCTCCGGTAACTACAGGCCTCAGCTGGTCGTCCAACGCAATGTGGCGAGTATGAGGGCGAGCGTGGGGATGAGATGTTCTGCGTGCGCAGTGGTTGATTCGAATTAAGGTGGGGACATGGCTGACAGCGGCGTGCACATCGGATGGACATCGAACAGACCCCTTTCGTTACGTGCGCGCCTAACCTTCTGTTTAGCTGTCGCATAGATAGAAGTGGGGCCTTGTGCCCTTCATTACTTCGTAATCGAAATAGTAATAGAAATACAGTGACATTGTTGTAGTAAGAGACGGGCGTGATAGTCATGAGAGGCCCATGAGGCCATCATATCACACTCTGGTGAACGTATGGTGACCATATATCGACCATATGGTCATTATATGTTCACCAGAGTGTGATTACACGACAAGGAGAGACTGCTATCGTGTCGACATGTCGGAATGCGTTTTGAAAGAGTACACACGTGTCAAATATTTTACATAATATTATGATGACATAATATTATTATGTATTTTTCAAACCGCATTCCGACATTGTACATATTATGTAATAATAATATATTATTATTATATCGACCATATTATGGTCACCATAGGTTCACCAGAGTGTGATTACTCTGGTGAACCTATGGTGACCATAATATGGTCGATATAATAATATTATGTATAAATATTTTATATCGACCACATGGTCACTATGTGTTCACTAGAGTGTGGTTATACGGCTAATGATGAACTGCCATCGTATATGAATGCGATGTGAAAGCGTACAAGCGTATTTGATTTTAATCGTCTACACGCGTCTACAAACGTCTGGTGAGTACCCGGGTACAGTACTCGAGTTCGGATCAGCAGACGCGTACCGTATAAAGAAGTGAAGTCAAAACAAATCACCGCTCAAATCTGACGCGTTGGAAGAACTGTTTTCACGGTACACATGTGTAGCATAATTCTTTTAAAAGCAAACCTGTTTTTGCAATGCTTTTAAAAGAATTATTTGAAGCTTTTAAGGTTTTAAAACGAACCACTGTATCGCTCGCAGTCCAGCGCTTTCAAACCCAACGTGGTGCATAGATTGGGTGCGAAGATTTTATGCTTTTCAGCTTTTAAGAAACAACCACTCTACTGCGCACAGTACAGCGCTTGAAAGGCGCTGCAATGCACGAAGTACAGTGCAATAGTTCTTTCTTAAAAGCTGAAAAGCTTAAAATCTTTCTCTTCACCACTTTGCGACCACCATCCATGGAAGCTCACTAGCTTAGAAGCCTGCAAGTCGAACTTTTGAGATTGGAAGCTTTAGCTCATCATCAACGCGTGGAAGCCCAACACTCGAACTCCGTCCCCGACATAAAGAGGCTTTCTGACTGGCCATGTCTGACGACAGGCTAATGTTAGCTTAAAGAATCCAACTTTATGTCAAGGCAAGCTTTTCAATTTCAATTCAGAATCTCATGTTTATTAGTCTTCAGGTAGACACCTTAAAAATTGTCAGTCAGAAGACTAAGCATGAGTTTCTAAATTTCAAGTTTCCAATTTCAAAACTTCTTGAGAATTAAAATCAAGGCTTTCGTGCTTGAACCTTAAGATGCATTAGTGTATAAATAGTGACCCCTTTCCGATGCAGTCAATTTAGGCTGTCTGCATACGCTACCTGTTAGATATTATCGAACTTGAAAGCTCAATGTAGCTCTTTAAACAGATATCATGACAATTGAAACATGGCCTTGTAGGTTTTAAACTATCACTGCTAAATTTCAAACCACAAACCGTAGCCGCGGAAATTTCAAACCCCTTCTCTTCAAAAATAGGCTCATAAAGCTGTCGCTAAAATAGACTCATAAAGCTGTCGGGCTCTCTTTGTCTAGAGTAATCGTATTAAGCAGACGCCCGGGAATTGTAATATACTTGAACAGCAATAGGTGCACTGAGTATAATTGGCTATTACCGGTTACCGAGTAGTACGAGTGCATAGTACTACCAGTACATATTACCGCAGTCTCAGCTAATAGGTGAGACTGCGGTAATAGGTACTCGGTACTCGGTGAGGTGGCGGTGAGCATACTACCTATTACGGAGTACATTTTGCTCGATACTCGGTAATAGCGCCTACTAACGGTACTCAGTTGTATCGCATGTCTCCCACACTCTTATACGTACCGGCACCGGCGCAGGTAATAGAACACCGGTAATAGGGCATGCCTGAAGCACACTGAGGAGTGAGCCTTGTATGAGACCAGGGGAATTAATTCGCTAACTTCAAGCCCTTACAGTCTTTTCTAATTAAAAAAGTCTGCAAGGGCCTGAAGTTAGCGAAAGAATTCCCCTGGTCTCGAGGTTCATACAAGGCTCGTTCCTCTTTTTAAAAGACTGGAAGGGCTTTTAAAGAACACTCGCTGGCAAGTGGTTCAAAGTATGATTTGGTAATCCGCTTGTCTTGTCTTATAAATGAGTCCTATTATATCTCAGCTAGAACTGCAAGTCTAGTAGACCTATAGCTATAGCTCAAAGATCGTTTACAAACTATAGTCTGAAGATGGCGAAATGTAGTCCTAGCTAGTCCGGACTTCCAGTCCGGACTGGGTCATCTTTCTGAGTTCCACTCGGTAGTGGTACTAGCAAGATCTCTACTACATCAACTTGATACTTTAAGGACGCCGAGTAGCCTATTAAACCGGGCCCGGTAACGGTACCACCGATTATCTAATACAGCGAGTACTACCGAGTTCTCTATCGCGGTCTAACTCCGTGTAGTAGGTAATAGCTATTGTGATCGGCGGCATGGATCGATGTAATAGGTACTGGGTCCTAGCCACTCTCTCCAGTGTACTGAATACTAGCATTACTAGTAATAGATAGTCGGTATCATGTCTAAAATATGACTTTTACCAATCTCTTCCAGACGCCCTTTCAGTATGAATGCATGCTGAAAAATTTTAAAGCTCAATATCCTCCAAGCTCTAAAGTTTCAACACGAACATCTTCCATTAAATAAAGCATCGAAGATGAAAGCTACCAATATAAAAAGATACCACCATTTTTCTCCTCGACTTGGATGTACTACCAAGTCGAGGAGGAAAGTGGTGGTATATTAGTAATCTTCTAAGAGCGAAGCTCATAATACTCATGCTTTCACCCTGCAGCTCTTTTTGTCGCTCAAATTTTCGGACTGAAAATTTATAGCTAAAAAAATGCAAAATAATCTACTTTATATATCGTATGACATACTTTATCCGTTCTAGAAGAATTCTTGGAGCAATAATGTCGTGATAGCATGCGCCTACTGCAGTTAAATTGTTCATTATTTTTTGAGAGGAAGCTTTTATGGGGGGATACCCCTCCTACATATGCTTCCTTTCATATGTAGTTCAAATTTTGTTAAAGTAGTAGGCCACAAGACGGCATAAATTTGATCTTCAAGAACTATTAATCACTAAATTTTAATTCTTACCTTCAAGATGCTTGCGGCTCAACTGTGCAAACGACAGAACCGTTCTCATCTTCTCTGCTGAAATACTGTATAGAGAACTTGAGCTTTTAAGCTTTTTAAATAAAATTACGAAGCTTGGGATTAAGCAAGGCCCAAGATTGGGGTATAGGCGAGCTGCTGTAGCAGCCAATTTTCACTATTTGGCCTTTCGACCGGTAAAGCATATTTACTAAAATACTTCAATGTACTAAGCAGTTCGGGGATTCACAAATTCTGGAGAAAGCTGAACTTGAAACGCAGAAAGATCATTGGAAGGAATCGTCGATTAGCGACGATGAGGTTGCTCGAATCCGACTTGGTTGGTAGGTTTTGCAGACAGTTGAACTGGGCAACCTGCTTGAACTCTGACCGTACGAAAGGGGAAACCGATAATCAGAATTGGTAACAAAGGTTATCGTAGCACCCAATCAAGCGTCAAATGCACTGTATTGATGAACGTTCTATTCATAGTTCATGATCCAAGGCTGTAAATATGAGCACTTACTCGAATGAGCTCTGCCTTTGAAAATACATTATCGACAAGTCGGAGGGAAGAACTGAGGTATTCGATCTCACGCTAGGTGCCAGAGACGAGTTGTTGTTTTTAAAGTTAAGTGGTGGGTGTTCAGTTTCTGATATGTTCGTTTTCTTCAGGAAATGAAAGCCCCTGGAGTTCAGATATTCAAACGAAAACCCAACTGTCAGACTAAAAAACTGAACAGTCGCCCCTCTGACGGGCATAAAAACGCTGATGTTGGGTTTTTCAGTTTTCTGAACCGCACCTGGTCGTTTTTTTTGGTATTTGTGATTCATCTTGTCAATCTCAGGCAAAGATGTGCTGCACGTAGATGCCGAAATGAAAGACAATGATGGCGCCAGAAATTAGTAATTTTGATAGTCGCCTAGAATGGCATATGTTATGCACTGAAATAAACTGTCCCAAAGCCGCAATGGATCTGTGTCGAATAATATACGACACAAATATGGTATTATATACCGTTTGTAGAACAGTGCAGAGTCAACATTCCTGTCCTCCTTATCTTTAAATTTAAGAGTTTTTAAGTCATTAAAATGCTATAATATTGTGCTTTCTATTTGATTACAGTGTCTACTGCACTGGCTGCTGCACTGGCTGCCGTAAGCACTGGCTACAGCACTGGCTGCCGTAAGCACTGGTTGCTGCACTGGATATCCATATGGATGTCGTAAGCAGCAGCCAGTGCAGTAGACACTGTAATCAAATGAACAGTACTAAACTATAACATTTTTTAAAATTAACATGTGTCGGGAAATCCCTACTAGCTTCTACGTACACTAAAAAAGAGCTACGCGATGTATGAAAAAGGTCCAGTCACAAAG
>JAULCF010194446.1:0-12244 GCA_032361265.1 Devaleraea mollis | reverse complement strand
TGCATCAGACAGATCGTTCATGCGGCGCGTGGCATCAATGCCAAGTGCTTCGATGATCGAGGCTGCAGATGTGTGACCAATACCAGTGATATAAGTCAGGGCGATGGGAACTCTTTTCCCATCCGGCAGGTTAACGCCAGCAATACGTGCCAAAGGATGTATCCTTCCAAGGTCGCGGTTCCGTAGCTCCGGAACCTTTTTTCACAACATAAGCCCGACAGTTTTGACACCGACGGGCTTGATTATATAGTCTGCGCTAGGGCGGATAGCTAACCCACCTAATGCGCGATTCCCCTAAGGGATGATGCGGAGTATGACCAATTTGAGGTAGGGTCAACCCCGCTTTAGCTTATGCGTCCAAAACACCGTTAATCTCTGCGGCGACCTCGTCGATTTCACCCAAACCAGCGACCCATTTCAGATCGCCCTTGGCGTGGTAATAGCCAATTAGCGGCGAGGTCTTTTTGTAGTATTCCATCAGACGGGTGCGCAGGCTTTCTTCGTTGTCGTCCGCACGACGCTTGAACTCCGTCTCACCACATTTGACACACTTGCCGTCCGCAGGGATCGGCTTGGAGATATCGTTATACCCCTCACCACAATTGCCACAGGTCGAGCGTGCGGTAATCCGAGCCACCAAAGCATCGTCGTTCACTTCCATCGCGGCTGTGCAGGTGCGGAAAGGGGTGTGGTGGTGCTAGTGCAAGTCAGGCCGGGGAGAAGGGAAGGGAAGTGCGAGGACGAGGAAGCGCGACGACGCGGAAGGGTGTTGAGGCGGAAGGGCGACGAGCGAGGCGGAGGGGCGACAAAGCGGAAGGGCGCTCGATGCGGAAGGACGCTTGATGCGGAAGGACGCTTGATGCGGAAAGACGCTTGATGCGGAAGGGCGCGGGGGCGGACGGGCGCGGTTGCGGACGGGCGCGGATGCGGATGCGGATGCGGATGCGGAAGCGGTCGGTGCAATTGCGGCTAGCGGAAACAAAAATGGGACGCGGCAGGGCAGGATGGTGAGGGAATCAGGCGGGCCGCCACTCACAGTGCTGGCGTAGCCCGGATCCGGGGAGCGCGGCCGAGACAAACTGACGTGCGGGAATACGGGACGAGCGAAAACTGGTAGAAAGGGCCGTCATCTCTGATTACCTTGTCCTCCTCTGTGGCGTATGATCTCTGACGGCGTCGGATCACGTGACGTGTTGCTGGTGATGCACAATTACTGTACATGTACCGGACATGTGCTGACCACGTACAGTACAGGGGGGCCGCCAGAAAAGGTCGAGAGATTATTTTGATTGGCCGACCGACAGTGTACGTAATTTTTATGTATGAGCTTTTATTTGTACACACTGCCCCATTTATGATACTCCACGAAAAGTGTCGGGAGACCGATCTGGCTGTAAGGCTCCGAGTCGTTTGCAAGACGATCGTACGACCGATCCAGGGTTCCTTTCGGTCGGCTATGACCGAACTCCAACCGTCTACCGGTCCCAATTTAGCTAATGCAGTCAGAATCGGGTACAGTTTTGAGGTCAGCAGTTAGATAACGGTCAATTTCGCCTGGCCCGGTTCGGGTATCAAACGGTATTCGGTATCTCCGCAGCGCATAGCGGTATCTGTTCGGATACCCGAAATGGAAAAAATGAGGCGAAGAAAGGTTTTCAGGTATAGATCGCAGCAAGAACACAAGGCAGTGGTAGACCGGCGGATTGCCGGCAGGCCACCCACCGTTGTCCTCAAGTGCCTGTACGCTTTTATCTTACAGTATGAGGAAGGTTGTCATATTGGTCTTATCAAGTGGTACTTATCAACAAGAATTTTACAAACGGCAGTCTGTTGCCACCGGTGGTGCACCATCGACAATCGGTGATGGGAGGCTTGGCAACCGCTGATGCACGAACGACCGTCGTATCCTCCGCCATCTTCTGCGCCGAGCGAAACTCCGCGACCGTGTTATAACCAAAAAACCAGTCCAAATGGAGCACCGCCAGAAGTACTACTATAGTATAGGATAAAATTCCCAACCGTGTCGGCACCGACCTGGCCGCACTCGCACTTTGCTCTAGCGCACCCTTGCCCTGTTCCCCCCTGCCCTCCTCTTCAAGCCTCGACCTCGACGCTATTCTCCCACCCTTTTCCACACTGCCATCATCATCGCAGACGATTCCGACAAGGAGCAACAAGTACCAGAAGAACCTGCGCGATAGCCTATCGCATTCTGAGAATCAAACAGAGCGAGGAACGATCACCTGACCAGCTATAACTTCGTCGAGTTTGTCGGCACTGGCCGTCGTTTTGACCCCGCTCCCGTCTGGGGGATATAAATTGCCGTCCCATCTACTCCATGGAGTGCGTGCACGCAGATTTTGGAAACTGCGGAAGGTTTTCGCGTAATTTTTACTCCTTTAACCAACTCTTACATTCTTAATTACCTACTTACTTCTTTTACCTCTTTCTCACAGAATAGCAAAGATGTTAGTTGGTATTGGCGAGCGTCAAGTCCATCTTCATAGCCACAGGGCCGTTTGCCTTCACTTTAGCCACCGCGGAAGCGAAGCGCATATCATCTGCGATCAGAATGCAATGCGCGTGCAAGTGGACTGCCAACACCCCAGGCACCAGTACAATTCAGGCTCAGGAGCGGGTCCATCGTCAGCGACGGATGGGGAGAAGCCTCTTAAACGATCCAACAACGCTCTGTACTCCACTGTCTCCGCTTCAAATCGAAATAATTCTGTTTCGCCGAGAGCGCATCCTGGGCGTGAGAGCGACGACACAGTCACCGGAGGAGCTGTTGCATCATTGTTCGTCAGATCAGATCGGGAACTGAAGAGGCTGAAGGCCCTATTGGACAGCAGTCGCCTATTTTGTATGTCCTGGTCCCAAGATGAAGAAGACAAGGAGGAAGTTATCATTTTCGTCGACCTTGATGTCTTGGAAAGCAATGATCCTGTTCTGTGCACGGGTGCACTTGCGTTTTTGAAGAGTTTCTTTGAGTCAACAAATGTGTCGAAGGTTGCGTTTGCGTTATAACGCGAAGCGGCTAGCTTGTCCCAAAATGCTGAGTGGAATGTTTTGAAAGTCTTCGACAACCAACGTTTAGCCGGGCGTAAGCACGATCAACCGTACAACGTCGATAGCAGTCTTCGTTTTCTGACAAGTGACCAGGGGTCGGTTGACATGGCGACTACAGGAAATGTACTCTATCGTCACTTGATGTCAGAGCGTCACTATGACTTGATGGGGAGGTGCGGCGCCTTCGTTTGGCCGCCCTTGTAAGCCCTTCTCTTATGGTCGCCGTCGAATCTGATGAATATTTTGCGCCAACAAAGAGTAGGATCGAGCTATCGGCTAAATATCTTGGGGGTTACTGTGTCGTCTTTCGGAGATCCTATTTTGACTCTGGATTGGTCTACCACTTGCGTGATATCGCTTGTATAAGCGTGGAGAATCACGAGATGGACCCCGGTAACGTCGAAACGCCATTCGCCATCATTCACTCCCAAGTAGTCGAGCCAGTGTTCAACTGCCTGCCTCACTGTTTCCAGTCTTTTTCTTTCATTTCTTTCTTTCAGAAGTCAGCCTCCGAGTCTTATCAGTTCGATCTTGAGGCTTCCGAGTCCGAGATTGAGTTGAAATGGCGGCTAAGGGTGCGTGCGTACAACTTTATTGAGATATTGTTATCTGGGGTGTCGAACGTGGTCTTTTCAAATGTACAGACCGCGTATGCCTTGAAAACTGAGCATGGCCATTTGAACTTAACCGATTTATACTATTCAGAAGTTGCAACCAGTTTAAGTATTGTAGTGCTGGCGGATGTGTGTCGGGTAAAAAATGTGGACTACATGGTGGCGTCACACAAATCTGTTCAAGCCGGCCTTGAGTGTGGGGATGAAAACGGACTTCGCTACGATAGCGACAGTCGTTCTATTAGCCCCGGATCGTCGCATCTTGCTACCTTTTGCATTAATGAAAGCAGTGCATACAGTGTCGTGGTGCGATTGGCGAAAAAGTTTGCAAATAGCGGGGAAATGTGTGCTGATCTCCTTATGAGAGCGATTCAGCGATCACTATCACAGGAGTCCCGTGCAGTCGAAAGACCACTGAGGTCCATGGCGGTACAAATTGTAGATCCGAAAAGGGCTCCCAAACTGTAATCATTGACAAGAATAACGAGATCGCTGGTTGCGACCATGCTATGCTAGATAGGGCATGCTACGGATACAGACGTGTGATGGATGGAAGTTGTCGTGGGAGTAATTCGATCGGAACGGATCAAGCCATCATCAACGAAGCTCCTGGTGTACGATCACACTCTGATAACTTCAAAATGGAAGGCATAAAGTCCATTCCACCGTAGGACTGTAGCAACTGACTGTGATCTTATGTTTTCCATTCCCTGTTGTCTGTTCCTATTTTTTAGTGTGTGGATAAAGACGAGGTCACAGACGCTGAAACAGCTGCCAATATTGGAGCTGCTAATCTGAAAGGAGCTTCAACTATTTCGTCTTTCCATGCCAAGGGCTTAGGTGATTTGGTTGCAACAGATTTCCTCGCACCTCTTGTAGGTAAACCTAAATTAGTGACGCTGGGTGACACTGCGGCGAGAAAAGCCGGCCTGAAAATAGCGTCGAGGTGTAGCCAAGGTAAGTTTCAACTGTCACAAAATCCGCTGCATGATAAATACAGGCTATCACTCTTAGTCAACACTCCTACACGCCCTCGCGGCTCTCTAAATTTTATGGTTTTTTCCATTCTTTCTATTGTATCCTCGGTTCTCACATCAGTAATAGAACTGAACAGTGGCCAGAACACGTGGGCGATCGTTCACAACGTCGGAGAAGCTGTCAAGAAAATTTTCACCAACAAGCCTTATAAGGTTCAGGTTCGCTCCCGTTCCGACGACGGGCGCATGATCATTGCTCGAGATGAAACATACCAAGGTCCAAAATTCGACTCCACACCACTTGTTTCACTGACAGACTGCGTAGTCATTTAAAGTTTTAAGTTAGTTGTCTTTTTCATGCCAGATACATTATAAAACATGACATATTGCTTTGACTACAACAAATCGGCCTCAGAACGTAACAGTGAGTCGGCTAATGTTACTCTAAAGTGAACTCTAAAATGATTTTCAACTCACTTCCTTCGATGTACATTCAGCTATTAGCAGCTCATTTTTTTATTTAGCCCTTACCAAGTGGCCGATACTTGTTGCTATAAATGTACAGTGTCTTCGGCATGACGGGCGTAGTTTAGGATAAGCTGTTTTAACAGTATTAAAATACAATTGTAAAAAAATCGTAAAGACCGAAACCAAAAAACACTATTAGACAATAAGTGACAGTTCTTTCTACAGCTTGTGAGTAATCCGTACAGGATCAGGCGTTTCCAGTTACTCCTGATGCTGCTGGTGCAGCTGATACTGCTATTACCGATGATACTTCTGACGCTGGCGATTCTGCTGACGCTTCCAGTCACCAGTGGTGATGGTGGCGGTGGTGGTGATGGTGGTGATGTTGGTGATGTTGGTGATGCTTGTGATGCTTGTGATGCTGGTGGTACTAGTACCAGTTGTTGATGTTGGAAATTCTAGGGAAGCTATTGGGGCTGTTGTATTCTCCATCCCCATATTCCTCACAATCATCATCACCACCGTCCTCACCGTCCTCATAATCATCATCGTCATCATCTTCCACATCTTCATCATCATTTTCAGCATGTTGATCTCGTGAAAAGCCTCCACAGCAGTCTCACCATCCTCCACCTCCGGTTACAATGAAAACCGCAAAAAGACGGACAGAAGTTAGAAAGCACTCAAAAGAAATTCCTCCGAACCTGCGCCCACGCTGTCATCCACCTGTAATTAAAGAAGGCCGTCAAGTTCAGACCCCTCGGAGAACTTCTGCGAGTACTGGTAAAGACAAGTCACAATGGGTGTTGGGGGCAGCGCGTTCCGGTACAAGATGCAAGGGTCCATGACTGATGCTGTTAAACCCAGTTTGTCGGCGTTGTGGCCGAAGTATGTTTTATACCAAAGCAGAACATATTCGGGAAGGCCGAACAACGGCTTGAGCAGCAGCCAAAGCACGTTTTCCGCACAGTTCGCTTCCTTTGGCGGGACGACGTATATTTCCCGCAAGAGCTCGAAATTTGAGCAGGCGTACGCTTGCGAAATATCGCTCGTTTATACGGTAAAACGCTGGGGACGCTGCGAACAGCAGCAGAAGCAGGCGCGTCAAAACTTTGGACGTCGTTGGCGCGTATGTGAAGACGATGCTAATTGTTTTGTAGAGGCTTCGAAGTGCAAGAAAAAAGAGACGCGCCTTCTTTTTCTCTGCGGCGTGCCCACATGCTTGAAAGCCAAGACGTATCTAGAGCGGAGGAAATTCAAGTTCTTTCGAGCGCTTTTTGGAATGGTCACTCGCTTGAAACCTTTTTCTCTGCCCAAAACCTCATCTTCTCCCGCAATCGCTGCTTTGAAAGCGTCCTGTCGAGGTTATTTGCTGTTCAAGACTTCAGTTTCGTTTTCTTCCGCTCTCAATTTATCAAATGCTGCCTAGTCTTTTGCCCTGGCGTCAAGACGAAGATCGATTCGCCGTGTCCAGGAATGTCGTCCGTTTGGTATTTGTCGTGGGCTCTTCATGAAGGCGACTCTGTCGAAGTATTGAATGAATGGATCTCGTTCCCTGCCGCCATTTCTAGCAGGCATTCTGAGCTGCGGACCGAAGTCGGTGCCTTGATTCGGAGATTAATTAGGCGCTTGAGGCAGTAGTGCTCGGAAGTATTCGTGGCTGGCTTGAGCGCTGCCAGTTGATGCGTTATCTTCCGGTGCAATTTCCGAAGTTGACTCAGGCGAAGGAGTCTTCTGCGGGTCCGCTGGTAATTTCAAGTTGGATTTTGGTGCTGCGAGAGTCTCCAGTGGCAGTCCAATTGCGTATCTCTTAGCCTAGATTTGAAACCTGTAGATTTCTCTTTTTTCCATGAGAACGAAAATGACGACGCCGTTGTCACTCGGGAAAAGAAAAGGGCTGTCCCAAGATTTAGACGTGTGGCGGTAAACACAAACCTTTTCGCGTCGGCCAATCTATCGGTCATCGGCTGCAGCGCTTTCTCGATCACTTTCAGAGCTGTTCGGCGCCAATCGCGGTTTATTCTTCCCGCGCCTTTTACATGGCTAAAATCGGTTCAGTTTTCGCAACGGCCCCGTCGTCTGAGCCTGGAATTGACAATTTTGGCATTGCACCGAAGAAGAGTAAGGTCGGGAAGAGGCCTTCGACACCTTCGGAGTCGTTTACCGCTTTCACAGACGCTTCCGAGATGATCTCGGCGTCGAGATTGTCGTGCTCCTCAGCGACGTGGTTGCAAAATTGGCGGACAACTCCGTGGTATCGCTCACCATCGTCCATTGAGTGGGCGCTTTCTACGGCCACTGGATGAAAGATGATTCCGCTCTCACCAGCCGTCTTTTGGAACTCACGGCTCATAAAGTTTGTACCCGCATCATGACCGCATTGCTTTCGTGTTGGATCATTTTGTACGTCGGAGCCCCAGATAGCATCCGTGACGGATTCTATCTGGGGCTCCGACAGACACAAGGATCCAGCATGAAAGAAAGGCTTTCCAGCACTAGAGCGACAAACCCAACAGTATTTACGATATTATCGTAACCTGTCTGTGAAAAGAAACGGAAAATGAAAGAAAATCAAATTAACACACACCCATACCCGACAGAATACGTCTCATTCCTCACGCTAAATGACGCGAACGATGACAGTACGTTTTCGTAATTATTCACGTGACATAAAACGTAGAACATCCATGATTTAACGTACACTGGAATGCGAAAAACAGGCCAGACTTGCATGGATGCACAATTTGTGCCAGGTACGATATTATCGCATGACAGCAGAGTGAAAAGAAGTTTTTAACGTGCACTGGAATGAATCAGCCGCCTCCCCAGACAAATAAAAGAAACGGACCTGGCTTATGCGTTGTTATCACAAGTGAAACAAGTTATTTTTCACAAAGCTCATGCGATAGTACGAAAACACTGGCGAAGGAACCAAACGGACCTGGCGTATGCGTTATTATTGCAAGTGAAAGACGAGAAAACTGTCGAAGCTGCTGCGATAGTACGAAAGTACTGGGTGAGGTTATATGAGTGTGCGCCCATACGATAACTTCACATAGAACTAACCACAACTGCACCCACCGGTACCAAAAGCTAAGACACTCACATACTCTATTCCCAGTCATCTCAACCAAGCAGAGCGGCATTTAAAGTTCGATATACTTAGTGAAACTATTGACTCCCAGGCCAACAAAAGTACGCAGCGCGGTGAATGCATGTCAATAGTCAATTTACACTGCGAAATACATAATTAAGCCGAACGCGGAGGGAAGCCAGAAAAGAAATCTTGGATAAAGAACTTACCGCCTGCAAGAACACCGCATTTCGGCCCGTGCGTTACAACACGCGACGAAGCGCCTTCTCCCGCACCTTCTTTAACAACTTGAAAACCCCCACCTCTTAAAACTTCCTCGCACTGACTCAACACATCAATTGGTATGACCGCGTCGTCACTAGCATCTTCATTCAATACAATAAAACCTGCAGTTCTCCCCTCATATTCAGCAACACAGTTCAGTGCATCAGAGCTAACCTGCATGGACCTCGTGTAGTCCATATTACCCAAGGTAGTGCGCACTCCGTGTCCATCACTGTAAAAACATTGTGCGAGTAGCATGCCGACGAAAATTTCCCGCATTGTAATACAGACCTGCCCATCTCAGATATTAAGTACTTCAGTATCCTTAACTGGTTTATCGTTGACCCAACCTGAAACAATCCAATGACGCACCGAAATGTGTAATCTTTCCCAAAGCTTGGCGAACTCGTCTGTTGCACCGATCGAATTTCAACGTGTGGTATTTTCCAGGTACAACTTAGTACCCGCAAACACTTCTCGGTGACTCTAACCACACTACCGACGACGACTGTGCTCATGAAACGGTTAAGGCCCCCTCTCGACTGAATTCGTTTGGTAGATGGTAAAGATGATAATGATTGCCTACGGAGAGACCCGGCCCAGACAATATCTTTCAGTATTTCCGCAATACCCCTTCCCTCCGCAACACCAGAACAGTTCAATGTCTTCACATGAATACATTCGACTTCTTTAGCAACTACTTCTGGTACGATGACACGATGTTTGGCAGAGTCTCTCAGAAGTACCGCGTGCAGGACCTCTGTGGCCCAGATGTCCCCCTCCTCTCGAAATTGCTGTCTGCCTCCTAACATCTTGACATCATGCTCTTTCAGGAATGTCGGATTGAATTGTTTCGGTCCGATAACATTCCTCACCTTCTGTTTCATTTCACTCGAGAGACCGTCTTTAACGCAGAACAAATATTCGTCCTCGCCGAATAAGAACATGAACATGGCGCGAATAGGTCCCGCGTCGTCAGCAAGAGCTCCTTCGTAGGTCATGGCCATACGCCCGCTCCAGTCGCTGGAAGCTGCTGACGTCATCTCTGCGATCTGAGAATCACACTCTGCACTCCTAGAGATCGTCGATTTCGTAGGCCCGTGTCGAACCTCAAATGCTAGTTCTGTTACTTTAACCAAATGCCCCACGTTTCCTAATACCGTCACCCCCAACTCCGTCAACTTGTGCACGTTGGGCTTATCGGAAGTCAGCCTCGCTATCTCTCTGGGACAGAATGTCCTTTCATTCCCAGCATTATTTGCATTTACTCTCTTTCTCCCAGTACCACCTCGGCAAGCTCCTACACTGCCCACCGTCTCTGAATCGTCGTCGGGTACAATAGACATGTGAGAAATTGAACGCGTCGTTCCGTCTTTGCACACAGTAGCTACAGTTGACACGTACTCACTTATCCTTTTTTGCATCAACGGCACAAACGCTGAACCATATTTCTCCCAGGTTTTATCCTCTTTAACCCAATCCATAGCAATTAAGTCCGAGATCAATTTCACCAGATTGATCACACCAGGGATTCCGGAGTCCTTCCGCAGTCCACTGACGTTTGTAACAGTCTCTCGATTCGAATTATTGAACACAGCTACGAGGCTCCGCTCAGCAAAAAGAGATACAGAGTACAGTTGGGACATGCTCATCGTGTTCAGACCGATATTTGATTCCAGATTCGCAAATTGACTCTGCATTGGTAAACCGCAGGCTTGCATGTAATTGATGATGTGCGTGTTGTCATCAACTCGGTCTTGGCTGGTCATGAGGCGTAATAGGAATTTAATTTCTCGCATGAATAGTCCGGCTAAAAAATGCTCCACTCCATGGAGTGGCGCTGAGTATGGACAGAACATTCCCGGATAAAGCCTAAACCATCCGCATTTCGTGGCAACTCATTGCTGTAACGGGCATGCTTCGTAAGGCTGACGAAATAGGTGGAAGGGCAAAGATTCAATCCCGGACGTCATGTTATCATCATTACCGTTCCCATCACCAAATTCCGCGTCAACAACGTCGTCATCGACATCATTCTTCCCGCAGGCGGAGAAGGCATATTCTATTCGATAACCTTCAATCCCAGTTCCAAAAGATCTGCATCTGGTGGACAGTTATCGCGAACATCCGGATGATTTACCGCAGTGTGTCGGTCGGTCTG
The DNA here is from genome assembly GCA_032361265.1 of Devaleraea mollis. Taxonomy (NCBI): domain Eukaryota; phylum Rhodophyta; class Florideophyceae; order Palmariales; family Palmariaceae; genus Devaleraea; species Devaleraea mollis. Next base: position 1,597 of record JAULCF010194446.1, on the reverse strand, counting down.
TTATCCACTGTGTGTAGACTGGGAAGCGTACCGATGTGAAAGTCGTGCTTTCGCAGCTGCGCCTTTCCTCCGTCCTTCGCGCAAATCCTTCCCAGCCTCACTTGGTAACTCATACCTACAAACAGTGCACGGTGTATTCGAGATGTGCCCTCTTGTGTCCAGAACTTTACTTAAGGCGGGCGTGTCCGCCAAACCACTAACTACATCAATAAAGACAATTAACTCTTCGCCATCTGCGGGCCAACATCGAACACCACAAATCATCATCCGTATAACTTCGCCAAGCACAATTCCACATAAGTCCTTCACATCACAACCTGGTGGTCCTAAGCTTAATACTAGAATAGCCGCAGCATTTCGACGCTCTTCGGGGCTGAGATTAAGCAACTGCGTATATACAGCCTTGAACGAAGACCCTCTAGTCGTATACGGGGTGAAACCATCTCAGTAGTCACTACTGTAGTACAGGACAACGCGGTACAAGATGTAGTGTAATACACCCCATTTTGGGCCAAGCGTACCAATAGTCAGAATAGCAGCCTTACACTCATCACGAACATGTTCTTCTAGGTACACGTGACTGCCACCGTGAATTTCTTCCCCGGAATTTCCCCTGCTTTACTTGACAGCAATTACCTTGCACGATCTACGCAAGAAATGTGTTGACTGACCACGGTGATTGCTTCCGGTAGTTGAAGTTTGAAAAACATCCGATCGGCACACTGGATCGCCTACTGACGTTCCATACGGACAGTTCAGGTTAACGGAATCATCCGGACCTGTATTCGCTGCTCTGCGAATGGCATCATTCGCACCTCCAAAACATTCGACAACATATGCGAATGAACTCGCCACGGCAGGGTCGTGCCTAAACCGAGTATCAACTACTGCATTAATGGTGCCAATAGGCACCACTCAATTTTGGCTATAATCTCCACAACCACAGGAAGGCGGGCAGACATGGCCATGGCGAATCAATGATGCAGTGTCACTGGCCTTTAAAGGTGACCAAGGAAACGTAGGTTTCCTTGATGATGACCGACGAGGCGGTATACCATGCCGGGGGTTACCACCGTCTCCTTTCCTCCCGTACGATGCGAACGATAACTGAGCCATGAAATGAATTTCCTCCAGCGTACTAGTACATCTGACTGATCGATAGCCGCAAAATGTTATTCATGACTTCAACGTTTTCATTCTCTCGTATTCCGTTCTCGACGATTTCTCTACGGAAAAACATGTCGGTGCACGTCTCATTAACTTGAGCTCAGTCTCAGAACCGGCAACCATCCAAACAGCCACCACCTTCCCTTCGAATGCTGTACTATCGGATCTGGCTTTCGCAGCGGCCGCATTTAACACGAAATTATTCTGTGACGTAACCAGTATACTTTCCATTCCAGCATGATCTTGCGATGATTCCGTACATTCCTGAAACACAATATCATCACATAGATCGAAGTTATTGTCGGTAATTATACACACGCAGTCATCAACAGATACATAACAGCGCTAAAGTCGGCCTTCAATAATGGTCTCCTTTTCCTCGAAGTTTCCTGATTCTGGCGAGACAACTTCCCAGCTTGCGTCTATAGGG
>JAULCF010193335.1:0-12250 GCA_032361265.1 Devaleraea mollis | reverse complement strand
CGGTCTCGCGCGTGTGTAGGCGCAGATGTATCCAGCGCCATGAAACAGGTGAGGCGCTGGTTACAGGGTGCAGGGTTATCATGCTGAGTGATACGGAGTGTGGCCGGGTACAGTGAAACATCGCTGTGCTTGGGTATCCTCCGTATGCTTACAGTATGATAACCTCTGGGGCCATGGGCCGCAACCCAACACTGTGACTGTGTTTAGTCACCACCTCTGTACCGGGCTTTTGGGGCAGCGTACAAGTACTGCAGTGACTTGGCGGAACTGGCAGATTCCGAAACGGGCGCAAGCTCAGCGCGGCCCGGCTGACTTCCACGTCCTCCCACACGTTACAGCTCCTCACGTAACAAGACGACACAACCCGACCTTCCGCTCATACTTCTCGCCAAGGTGGATGGCACGGGGCGCCATTACCGCCAAAGAAGCCTTTCCGAGCTGTCACGTGCACAGCGCGATTCCTGCCCAGACCGTTCCTCTCCGAGGGGGCTTTCCTTCCCTTCGTTACCCCTCTCCTCGTGATACAAGCCGATACGTCCGATCGTAACCGAGACGTCGTCGTCTTCCACTCTTCCGCGTCTTCTCTTCCACCCTTCCCCACTTAAAATGCCGCTTCCTCAGATGACCCCTCCTGACGTCACCGCCGTGTGATAATGCTGACACGTATGACACGTGTCACACGTGTCATACGCAAAATGCTTACGGTTAGGTTACGCATCTTTTACCGATATTTTTGCCAAGGTCGCATTTTTTATAGTTGACGAGCCTTGCTGGCACTTTTTGGTGGAGCTCGCAACATGAAGCCTCGAGGATTCATGTTCTCTATATGATGTCCCCCATCGCCCCCGGCCATGAAACCGCCAGTAGCCCACCCGCTATAAATGTTGCTCGCTTTCATGTCGATGGCAATATTAGTCTTCTCCCAGAGCGCCAGACTAGCCCTGCGACTCGCTCATAGCTCAGCGCAGCACCGAAATCCTCGCACCCTTCCCACACTGTAATAGCAAGGCCAAGTTTACGGTGAAATTCCGTAGGGGGCGGCAGCGGTGCCATAGGCCAGTCTATATATTCAGCTGCAGCTGCACCATGGTGCGCGCGGCCTGCGGAGCGCAGTCGCATACTCTTGGTTTGCGTCTTCGCCATGAAGATGACGCAACCCAAGAGCCTGCGACCGCTGCAGGTATTTATTACGCAGGTGTTGAGGCTACTGTTGTGCAAGTGCACCTTCGGGCGAGCGCGAGCTTACTGACTCGCGGGGTGGGAATGCGCGAGATATTGTTTCTCCGTCACTGCAAAAGCAGTGGAGGGTCTCAGCTTGAGAAATATACTACGCCGAATCCTTCATCTGCTGCCAGATACCAATAACGGGGAGGAGGAGCGCGCCCCAGGGGGACTACGGGACCGCGATTTGTAGGCTCACATAAGTCACCATGTCATCTACTGACACCGACGTCGTCGACCACCGTACTTTAGCTCGTCGTCCAAGCTCCAAGTTTGTCCTCCAAAACCAACGGTCATCTCCTCCACTCTTCTAGAGACGCTTCAGCACGATTTGGTACAGGGAGCAATTTTGGTGTGCTTTGTGAGGGTTTTTGGGTGTCTCTCGTCTCGAAATGAGGAAGGGTGGAAGAGCTCTAGGTGTTAGCAGCCAAAACATGCCTTTTTGACTGGGTAGTCAAATTTGAGGCTACCTAACCAGGGGTGACTTTGTGGAAGACTGTCCCAAAAAAGGGGTACCCAAGGTGTCTAAATTTAGGAAAAACGTATGAAGTATTGCTCGGATTGACAATCTGTCAAGACAGTGCAAATCACAGATCAGAGACGATCAGAACGGTGTATTCTGCAAATTGGGAAAAAGCAGGTGTGCGGTTGTAGGAAAAAAATGGAAAAAAAGTGTAAGAAAAACAACTGTACTAAGAAATGCTCAAGAACAATTACAACCACGCCCCACCAAAATTTAACAATAAAAGTTCTCCAATCACACAGTACAGTACAGCCCGTCAAAAGCAATCAGAAACGAATACAACCACGCCCCCAATGTTGACAACCACGACACCAAGAAACCATGATTTCACTCTTTTACCACGCTCGGGTGATTGTCTGACATGTATCCAGAACGAACCGAATACATTACTTGTTTTCGCTCAGTAACCTGTGCTCATTGATCAGTAACGTCGCTGAGAGACCGTTTTTTTCAATGGCAATCCTTCATTCTTTTACCAATGGCCTTTATCAATCTTGACCACAGCTTTCAGTGTCCATGTGCACTTCTCTGACATAAGGATGGCATGATGGCGCAAGAGCTCGAGATCGAGTGATCACTTGGTGCATCGATGTGGTGACCGCACCTATATAAATCCGATAGTAGTAAGTGTACGAATATTATTGTTGTCTAGCTGCGAAGTGAGCGTATGCTATTTCAGGCTATTTTGGCAATTATTTTTAGATGCTTGTGAGATGAAGTTCAAATTTTGCCGTTGTGCACTATATCGAAGAAAAATCAATCAAATATGCAACACTTCGTTAAGTATGCTTTTCATGCCTCAAACGTTTATATTTCAGTGCAAGTCATAATAGAATGACAAATCATGTTCTATAGCAGTCGCACTCACACTCTTTGGCCATTAATGGCTTTCATGCGCTATAGACGTACAAATGCTGTGGTATGATTAGAAACATTTTGATTTGGGCCTTTGTTTCTTGCGTACCGTTGGCTTTTGCCATTATTCACTTTGTATTACTTCAGACTCTGCATTCAAGTTTATGAACTGGAAGGCTCAGATTCAAATGAAAGTTAAATTGCTTGTATGTTAAAATACTTCTGGCACGGCTTTTAGTGGACAGTGCCAAGAATGTTAGCTGTCATTATTAGCACTGCCAATAAAACATTAGCTCTTCGTAATGAAAGATTGGGCACTGCTCATATTTCTTCGCTATTAGAAGATCCAAATTGAGTATAATGAGCATACTCAAAATTTGGGATCTTTGATCTTCAGCTCAAGTTCAGAATCTGCATGCAAATCTGCAAATTATAATCTACATAGAATAAAATCTAGACTTGAGCTTCAGATGAGTGGCTTATAGATTAAATCTAGACTAATACTCTATAGACTTGAGCTTAAGATGAATGATCTGACATCACCATCTTAAAGATCGTTTGCACAGAAAAGTCTCAAGATGGCATCACCCGCTATGGCAAAATTTGATACATTTACCACATCTTTTTACGTCAGTATGGGAAGAACGTGCATCACGAGATCCATTACGTTCCTTCAATATTGTATTTCGGCTATTATAAATAAATTGTAGAAGAAGCAAGCGCTTTCTTTTGGAGGTAGTGGCGTTTAAATGATCTCTGCTCAACGTCAGATGGCGTCAGTTAGAGATCTGCCTGGAGGCTACCATCTGCGTAATACAACGCTTTCTGCTCCAAAATAGATAAACAACTCTCCAATCACACTAAGTGTGAGCGTACTTGCAAATGATTAAGCATAAAGAACATGTTTTTCATCAAGTCTTGATGAAAAAGTGATCTTTATGCTCGAATATTTTAAAGTACTCGTATATACGAGTTTATACTTTTCGACAGTTGTGCACCATTAGAGCATCTCCACCCATGGGGTACCAAAAAAAATCCTATAGGTTACCATACAGTTTTTGTTTTTGTTTTGGAAAAATCCGCTCCACCCATGAACAAAAACGAAACAACTGTAACGTTTTTTTTGAAGAACAAGCATTGTTCTTGTTTCAAGCCGTTTTGAACCAAACATGCCAATTCTTGTTCAGATTTCAGTTTGAGCAAGAACATAAAAAACAAATTCAGCGATTTCGGAGGCCCTGCGCCACCTCCTTCGCCCATCCCTCGCCTATCCCACGCCCGTCCTTCGCCGCGCCGTCTAGCCGGTCCTGCCCCGCGGCCTCGCTCTTCTCGACCTCGCGACCTCGCGCGTCGCGGCCTCGCGCGCCGCGGCCTCTACCTGGGGTCCTCGCGCCTCGTGGCCTCGCGCCCGGCTTCCTCACGCCGGTCCTGCCCTGCGGCCTCGCGCCCCGCGGATTCGCGTCCGGCGTCTTCGCTCTCTGAAGCCTCACGCCCCGCGGCTTCGCGCCCAGCGTTCTTGCGCCCTGCGGCTTCGAGCCCCGCGTCATCTTACCCCAAGGCCTAACGCCACGCGTCTTCGCACCCGCGTCCTCGCGGCCCGCGGCCACACGCCCCGCGTCCAAGCGCCCCCGCGGCCACTCGCGTTGTGCTCTCGCGCACAGCGCCCTCTTTCGCACTCAGCGCGGCGTGTCCCCCTCCCAGCTGAGATTGTTTATGGAAAAATATTGTTCGTTGTCTTCGGTGGTGGGTGGGATGGAATGTATTGGTCGTAATGATGGGACGAGCGCGGTGCTGCGTCGTGGTTGGGGTGTTCGCAAATATTGGGATTGGGACGTGGTAGAGTGCAAAGCGCAAGGTTGCGAAACGCATCTAAGCATGAGGCGTACGCGCGCGCGTATCGATCATCATGGAATGATGCATGATGCACTCGGAGGTTAGGCGTATATGTGGGCAAGACCAGCACAGCAGCCTGCACTTTGTAGGCTTAATAAAGGTACATTTATCTGACTCGGTAGGCCGAAGCTTCACTCTGTTGTATTGAGTTGGTTGAGTTGTTTAGTTTGTCACCCGCGTGCGAGTTTTTCGTACGCTCGCCAGCTCCATGGTGGGACTTGAGACTAGAGGTCAGTGCCTCAATCTAGTTCGAGTAGAAAACAGTGAATGTTAGCTACACTATTATACGCGCTTCCGAAAATTTGGACGGCGCTAGGTTCTGTCGTTGGGAAGAATGACAAGCAAGCATCTCTATGGTTTTTGTTTTTGATCTGATGGGTGAAGTGACCCAGTTTTGTTGAAAATAAAAACAAAAAATGTGTTGTGTAAGCCAAAGCAAGTACAAAAATATTATACAAGTTGCAAACGTTGCAATTTTTGTTTTTTGTTTTTATATCGCATGGTTGGAGATGCTCTTATCATGATGATGTATATCTTTTAACAACTACATACATCACCATGATGAAAAGTGCAGCTAATTCAGATACCCAAGCAGTATATTAAAAAAATACAAACAAATATTTTTGGTGCTAGGTAATCGAGCATTAGCTCAAAGATCGTTTACACACTTAAGCCTCAAGATGGCGAAAAGTAAAAAAGACTAAAAGTACTCGGACACTAATTGTCCAAGTTGGCTACCATCCTAAAGCCTGGGTTGCTCATTCTTTTTTGAATAGAAATCGCCATCATTCGCCAGAGCATTGGCTAGCGCCTAAAGAACGTTTGCCCCAATTGCAAGCACTACATGGACGAACGCGGCTCGTATGCCTTGCACTATGCGGTATTTGACCGCAACGGGCGCCATGACTGTGTTGTTAAGGACGTTGCCGAACTTCTCGACGGCGCCAACGCTCATATAAAGGTTGAACCGCGCGATTGGTCTTACCATTCCAACACGAGGCCCGGTATTGAGGCCGTTGGTGCAAATGGGGCAAGTGTATTCCTCGACGTTACCATTCATTCGGTGTCGACGGGATGTGCGCGGCGCTATTTGCATACTAATTTTGGCTCAGTGGAGGATTCCAAATGTAATGAGTACAATGACTACGCTCGTCAGCGGGGGGCTTCTTTTGTCCCGTTAGTTATGGAGGATAATGGTGGGTGGTCCCCTGTCGCTCAGAATTATTTAAGAAGTATAATTCTTCGCTGCGCTATGAGGCAGGGCACGACGGCGGCTAGTGCCAAATCCTTTTGGCAACGTCGTTTTGCAATGTCAGTGCAGATTATGAACGCCATATCGCTGCAGAAACGGTTAACCGTAGGAAATTGTCTACCCGAGGCTTCCGCACCATAGCTTCTCTTGACTCTTAGAGTCCTACTACTTTTCCTTTCTTACTATGAAACCTACACCGTTTCAGGCTTTGATGTGTCAAAAAATGTTAGGCTAATCGAGCATACCAAAAAAATATTAAAACTATCTCAGAAACCCAAATTTCAGCGTGAGCTTGACGTGTATGTATTTAAAAGATCATATGTATTTGCGCAATATTGCGCAAATGCAAATGTAAAGCTATAATTTACCAGTATAGTAAATGCGTCGAACCTCTATAGGTTGAAGCCAAATCTTGAATTAAAAGTTTACTTCATTACAATATAATGTTTAACAGAAGACGTATATGATGCGATCGCATCGATGAACTAAACTTTAATTCAAGGTTTTAATCCAACCTATAGAGGTTCGACGCATTTACTATACTGGTACCGATTTAAAGAGCCTTTATGTGTTTTAACTCACACTGTTTGACAGGTAAACAGATAGTTCTTTATTAAATGGAAGGAGTCAGTAGAATCCTTTTATCTATTGACGATATTTAAATTGACTGATGTAAACGTAACGGTACGTACTGTAAAGTAGACCGATACTGATTGTCATAAAAGTAACGCATTTTGACAGGATGACAGTGACATGATTCTGAGCATGGCAAACATAGCTTTGACTGATTGTGACATGATGGCACACCCGTGTTTGCTGTGTGGAAACATTTGGAGCTCATTGTGTTGAATATCTGATATTACTCATACTTTGCTTGAATATGATACGTCCCACACCTTTTGTCAAAACATTGGCTCGCTGCTGATCGGTCGGCACCTGCATCATTCTCAGTACTTTTTCGTGAACTTGCTGCTGAATGTAGTGGTGTCGGGCGTCCAAGTGTTTCGTTCGCTTTGATGGTCTATTTGTATGAGCTTTATCGAATGCACTTTTGTTGTCGGTTAACAATAACAAATCTTGCCGATCATCCTTGATTATGGCTCCTTCGTGGTATTTGGTTGCTGGCTTGTCGTCGATACGTATCGATACCGGTCGTTTGACTACCGGTATCCTTAGCTTTTCTGCCAGTGAAGCTAACCATGCTAGCACCTTTGCTCCTGTATCGGCCGCGATGTATTCGGCTTCTCTTGATGAGTGTGTAACTGTTGCTTGTTTTGCGGAGCCCCATACGATCGGCTCTTTCATAGCCAGTGCCAATAGCCCCTTTATCGATATTCGTGTATCTCGATCGGCTGCATAATCGGAAACTATGTAGCATGATAGCTCTAATGGCCCTTTTTTGTCATATTTTGGCCCATGATTACGTCTTGTGCTTAGAAATCGATGTATTGATTATAGTACTGTTGCGTGTCGCGGTGATGGGTCGTGCAAATGCCTTCCTAGTACTCTCGAATTCCACGAAATGTCGGGATGCGTCGTGTTAGCAAAAACTCGAAGCGTACACACTGAGTTTTGGAAATCTTTGATATCTGCCCACTCTTCGTCCATGCGCCGTGCTGACAAATCTGCGTTTGCGACATACGGCGTAGATTTTGAGTTGCATTCGAGCATATCCTTTGCAGCCAGTAAATTTTGAATAATGTTTGGATGGCTAGTCTGGATTCTGCCACATGGCAGTATTTCATTTTTTTGCCCTACGTGGTGAAAAATCATTGGTCCGTCCACTTTTTCATTTGAATTTTCCGAGATTTTTGCCATTATTTCCGTCCATGAAATTGTGGTACTGATTGGTTCCTCTTTTGTCAGCTTTTGAATCTTGATTTTCCAGGCTTGCAATGGTGACGAGAGCATATCCAGATCTGCTTGCGTCGGTGCCGTCACCAGGAAACCGTCATTTTTGACTTCCATTCTTGCTACTCCATTCTTGGTTGTGGTCCAGAACATTTATGGTTCGGCTAGTATTTTTCTATCCCCAGTTGCTGAGCCAATGATCACGCCTCGTGTTCCATTGTGCGTTTGCGGCTGTGTCGCCTGGAATAGCTCACCGCAGCACACTTATCCTCCCGGACGCTTTGTAGGTACCATCGGCTAGAGGTGGTCGCTTCATCGTGATCCTGAATCGTGGATCGTTTGGCGCATTTATGTAGGCACCTGGGACGTCCCAAACGTCCACTGCGTAGCCTTCTTCTGCATCCGAGGCGAGCAGAAAGCGGCGTCCCGCCTGCGAGGGCATATAAGACGCTGTCCTTGTTTCATCGAAGTCCAGTCCCGGTCTCATTCTATCGCCTCGAATCGCGCATCTAACCTTGTTTTGCTGTAGCCCTCCGTACTGATTTGTTTCGGACCTGAACGTCATGATGAATGGAAGTGGCCAGTCGTTGGCGTGCTGTTCTTCGAGTGTCCATGTTTGAAGGTCTTCGGTGTGTCGGAACACTTCAGCAGCCCATGCTTTTGCCTAAGCCGCAGATTCGCTTGATTCGAGTGCACTTGTTCAACTGGTTGTCTTTCGTTACGGCGGTGAGATTTTATCGATGATTGCTATTGCTTGCGTGGCGATATTGGCTCTCTGATGCCTATGCATTTGATATTCCGACATTTCCTTTGGCGGTCCCATCAGGTCTGGGAAAGACGACGCTGAGGCTGCTGATTCAGGATTTGGCAAGTTATCTATTTGTTCCTTACTCTGACAGTATTCTACAGTTTTTCTTGCTGCTGAAAGACCTTAGCCGACTTGCCGTTGTTGTCTGTTACAAAGAGAAATTTCTTGTGGCTGTATTTGAGGCCTTTTCGTCATTGCTTTTACCTTGGACCCGACGCGCGCCTGCAAGTACTTTAGCTCTGCGTTCTGAGTTAGCTGGGTGCATAAACCAGTCACAGCAAAGTACGTAGGCCTCTGCATCAGCTTGAGACTTTTTTGATTTGCTTGATCTTCAAATCAGACAAAGTTTCTTCAAGCATAAATTCACAGCTTCGAACGAGTCGTGTTGTGCCATTTCTAGGCAGCAAGACCAAATACTGCGTTTCTGATGTAGCTCTGAGATACCGGGCTTTGAGCGCCCGGTTCTCGAACTTCTTCTTTTTGGAGTTGTATCCAAGATATATCCTAATTGACCGAAGAGAAGGAGATGCTTTGATAATTGTGGCTCGCCTTTGATACCAGAGTTAGGACTCTTTGTCTGCGATGGGCCTCCTTTGATTGGGAGAAAATTATATTTATCGATTGTGTCTAGACAGGCGACAGACCATAATTTCTTTGGGAGGCCACTTGCTGCTAGAGCCGCTCGAGTTTCTGCGAAGAGAGTCCCGAATCGTCTTTCAAAGATGCTGTTTTGCTGTGAGCTGTTGGGTGCTGCAGGCAAAACTTTTGTAGCTTTTGACTGCAGTTCCTTGAGTAATTCTTTCGTGCGTTGCTCTTTCGCATTATCTGATTAATATCTTTTTACTGTTGTTCCGACTGTTCCGACTGCCAATTCAAGGCGCCTAATATCCTAGAGGATAGCGGCCGCAGCCTCACTTTTCTTTTTCATTAGGAAACCTTGCGTGTGTCCCGTAGCTGAGGCGACTATTAATTGGAGATACGCGTTTCCGGCGATATCTACCGGTGTTTTTGGTCCAGTGGTATCAGATGATACTGCGTCTAGTGGCTCGTTATCCTTTACCCTCAATTCTTTGAATGGTTTTCTTTTTGCTTTGCCAAGTACGCAAGGAGTTTAACTCTGACTAATTCTCTTTTCCTTTTTGACTTGGTTGAGGATGAAGGCTGCTGATTGAGGATAATCTCCTTTAAAGTCCTCTATTGTCGTTGGGTTGGAATAATTGAGGTTATCGTGGAGCGGTAGATTAGCGGGTACTTTGAGCATTGCTGGTTTAGCGTGAAAAGAAGATGTTTCTCTTACGTTCCTTAAGGAGATTGTGTAAAGATTGTCTGAGCAGCGGCCTCCAATTTTCTTTGCACTTGCATTAGTATAGCACTTGTCCTTAAGAAATACCCCTTCATTTGTAAAACTTACTTCATGCGCTTTTGTCATTTGCCCGACTGATATTAAGTTGTAATTGAATCTTGGGACAACAAGCGCTTATACAAGTATCGGTTGGTTTCCTTGCCTTATTTGTAGCTTTCCGGCGTGTTTGCTCTTTGTGATGTTTCCTTATGTATTTTTCAGAGAGCGCACGTGTTTGGTTGGGTTTGTAATTTCGCTAAGATCTCTTACAAAAGAAATGCTAGCTCCGCTATTTATGATATTTCTTGGTGCAATTGTATATTTGGTCTCGGACGCTGGGACATTTACTGCGCTAGCGGCTATCGCTTCTATTTTACTACGAAGAGCTGCGAACATCGCCATAGGTGTATCGGCAGTAGGTTTTGAGTCTACCTTTCCTGCCTGCGATACAGCTGCGAGTTGTGCATTGAGTGCTTCGATCTCATCGTCCATGTTGCTCTTGTAGCATTGGCCTTGCTTGTATCCTTGCTTGTATCCGACTTCACCACCTTCTGTACAAGCGTTCATTGCCTTGCAATTATCCCTACCAATAGGGTCCGTTGGATTCGGGTTTAGATTGCATTTTGCCCACTTATGAAATAGATGTGACTGTTTTGGACATTTATCCAAGTTTCCTTTTTGCTTGCCTTGATTTTTCCGAGAGCTGCTGCAGCGGCTAGGATCACATCTGTGGTTCCCAAATCGTTTGATAGTTTTAGACCAACTTTGACGACGTCTTTGTCTGTTACTCAGCAAGTAAAGGCTTTTCTGCGATCTTCCCAAGTAGAAAATAGATAATTCATAGATACCTTCTGCTCTGCTGACATTCCGTCAAGCAGACGATTCATGTGGGCAGCATGTGTAGATGCCTCTGCTGATCTCATTTATTCCGCCTTCATGAGTCGGCTGTGAATTTTCTGATGCTCAAAGACGTATGTTTTTTATGTCGTTAGTGCTGACGTCAGGGGCTTCTGCTAGTATAGCCCGCTTTATCGAACTTTTTTCTGGAGCCATATCAACCAATTCCTTATCTGTTAAATAAGCACTCTTGTCTTGCACCATTTAAATAAGGCTGATGTTATAGCTACGTTCTTGTTAGCTACCATAGACAGTTTTTCGTTTGGATTGTGATGAAATTTGATTGTGTACAGGCAGTTTCTTTTTATTAATTCATTTCTAAAGTTAGAATTCCAAGACTCATAGTTTTCCATCATACTTTCGAGGATAATCGAGCCTTTAGTTTCGATCTTATCCGCCCAAATGACTGCCTTAGTTTTAGCTTCTGCATTAGCAGCACCGCTGAATTCTACTGTTTCTAGAACACTGTTAGGCACGCTTCCGTAGGACAATTTTTCTGTGATGCCCGGTGAATAAGCGATGTCGCTAGAACTTTCGTTTGATGCCAGTTTCTCAGACGCCTTGGTCATATTGTTTGACGTCACTATTGTGAACTGCTTACGTTGTTTATTTCCGCAAAGGCGTAAATCTGCTCATAACCTGTTTGACAGGTAATTCGATAGTTCGATAGTTCCTTATTAGATGGAAGGAGTCAGTAGACTCCTTATAAGGAGTCTACTGACTCCTTCCATTTATATATCTATTGACGATAATTAAGTTGACTGATGTAAACGTAACGGTACGTACTGTAAAGTAGACTGATACCGATTGTCATGTCAGTAACACATTGTGACATGCTGATACACACTTGTGCGTAAAAATGTAGAGAAGTTTTATTGCTATTGCAATAGCACTATATTACTATTATAATAAAACCGTCCCAAGCTATAAGGTTAAGTAGTCTTCGTGCCCTCCTGTCGTTTTGTATTAACTATTTGTTCTCTAGTAGAGCTACTTGTTGCATTCAGCTTGCAGTAGACTAATTACCGTTCATTACAACGGAACACTTATAAGATTAGAGACGTTTAGGTTTAATTCAAGAGAGTAATTCAGGCCTATATAAGGACCTAAGAATTACCAGTCAATATGAATAAACCATCGCTCATCTATCTAATAGGTTATGAGCACAGAAGCGCGCAAATTTAGCGCTCTTTGTAGACAAATCGGCCAAAACTAACTCAAAATCGTCAATAATACATGGTACTGACGAGAAACGGGACAAAAACGTTCGTAGCTGCTAGCTAGTAGTGCTACGATGGATACCCCTTCACCAGCATCGGCAAGTGGCCCAGACCTAATGGAAAAAGCCTAGGCAAACGAAAATGCTCGCCGTGCAAACGAAATTTGGTCTAACAAGTTTTCTGATGGGCCAACCCTGGACAGTCTCATGCATAATTTTGATTCTTGGAACGTATACCTAATTGAGGTCACAACGGAGAAAAACTGCCGCAGGTTGCTAACAAATGTCCATGGCCCTGACCCTATCAGCATGGACAACGCAAAAAACATACAAATGTTTTTTAACCCTTGAGAAAAAAAGTCGACTGTACTCTTGCGAGGCCTCGGCTG
>JAULCF010192224.1:0-12264 GCA_032361265.1 Devaleraea mollis | reverse complement strand
GGCAGGGCCATGGTCATTGTGCAAGGACCATGAGGCTGCCGTGAGGTATTCAGATGCGCGCGCCTTAAATATCTTTCCAAGGCGCCATTAGGCGCCATTAAGGGCGCCACTAGCCATTAAGGGCGTCATGCGCCCTGGCGCCCCGGGAGTAGGGGCGCCATTTACAGCTCTACTCTGCGTACACTAAAAAATTCCATTAAGGGTCAAGTCGCAACACCCAAGAATGGCCGCGAAAACTGTTGATTCCCTAGAGTGGCTGAGAGCCACGCGTTTGCAACTGTACTGAAAAAATGAGAGTGTGACACGTTACAGTCTCCAGAAATCTCCCGTCTAATCACCCGAAACGAGTACAGTGTGGAAGAGTGACAGCCCTATAATCAAAGGCCATGTCCCAAGTCATGTCTCGAAATTTTTCCGACACAAGGTTAGGGCTCATTACATACTGACCTAAACGCGCTACTTCGATCTTCGGTACCTCTCTCTCTTTCCGACTTCATGATCGGGGATCGTGGAGTGTTCATGTTCCGCTAGAGACGAGATCAAGCAAGATAAAGGTGTTTTACCGGATCGCAAGCGGCCCTCAAAGAGGCTCTCCCTTTCCTCTCTGGGAGCTCTCCAGAGGGGCAAAGCGGGTAAAGCGGAGTGGTTTTAGAGAGTGCAAGAATGGTAGTGAAACAATCGTAGAGTGCACCCTCAAAACGAGAGCAGAGATACCAACGCCAAGCAGTTCTAGGGTAACTTGAGTGGAAGTATAGGGCAGACTGAGTGCCACTGTTTCTATATAATATAGTCAAGCTCGCCGGCTTATCTGGCCGAGCGAGGCAGCGATAAAAGAGCTTTCGTTCAATTTGTTATGCTCTAGTTAGCTTTAGTTTTTAAATTCTTCGTCATGGAGGTTAACTCCGGTATTAGTCTAGGATTGCTTAGGCGAAGGCAGTCGACGAGCTAAGAAAGGATTCACTTGCCTTTCTTAGCTGACCGGTACCATTGGGTGCGATAGACACGGCGGGCTCTATCGTAGGCCTATAGATATATCTCCGACATAATATTAATATTAATCAAGATAGGGCATAAAGTTATTCACAAGATCAAGCTCAGAAAGTACAAGCAGAAGCAAAGAAATGGAGAAGCAGAAGCAGACGCCAACATAGAAGTGGACCAGAAGATTAACAAGCTAGTTTAGCTCAAAAACTAGTGTCTTTGGGGAAACAAGGAGGAAAGAAACTGAGAAAAGAGCAAAAAATGATCTTTATACGAAACTAGACTACGAAAGTAGAAGAAAAGAAACCCGAATAAAGACAAGGGGGTTTGAAACTAGCTTACAAGACTGAGAATTAGAAAAATGTTTAAACAATTCAAGAAAGGAATCTTACATGAGGAAACATGCAGTGGGAGAGCCTTAAGTGTTAAAGAAGATAGGAACGACTGACGCCTAACTCGCTACCTAACAAATGGGAGAATGAAGCTAGGTAGTCTTCCAAAACAGCTAAGCACCGCAGCCATGTCGGCTCGATTCTTGGGCCTCGGCGGTCAGAATCCGGGGGCCCAGAGTTCAGGTATACCCGAGGTGCATAGCATACGGAGAAACTAAGACGAGATGGAGCAGTCTTCAAGTTATACTAAGATATAGGGACATCTCTGAGAGAACCTAAGATGAGAAGAAGTAGCTCATAATTTTGAGTAGGCCACCATCGCCCAGAGTCGCTTGGCAGCACTGAGATCGAGATCACTTGACGGAATTTCAAGTGAAGACGATACAGGAAGGCTATGGTATGAGCCTAGGGTGAAACAAATTACGGAGAAGCTGTAAAAGTAAGTATTCACAAGTGATTCCTGTTGCGAGAGTGCAGACATGAAGCCGAGAGACCAGCTGGAGGGCGACCGGCACCTCCTCAGGAGCCATACGCACACCCAAAAAAAACATTATTCCTCTCTTAAGCGGTAGAAGCGCCAAGATATATTTCTGTTAGTTTCGCAGCTAAAAGAAAAAATCAGCGTGGCTTCGCATAGAGTTGTAATAGTTACTTCAAGGCAGGCAACGCCGAAAACAATACCAGTGGCTATGGAGCCTGATGAAGTACAAGCGGACGCGATGTATTAAGGATCGCAGAGGTTGAAAAGAAGCAGTTAGAAGACGATTGGATCTAGTCAGATATATGAAGTAGGCAGCAAAAAAGTGTGCTGCAAAAATTATTTTAATTATCTACTCTAAGGTCATCTGATGATAGTTGCAAGATCTTCTAACCTCAAGAAATCCAAGCCGGGAAATTTAAGAAGCAATAGTCATGCAGAAGGCAGAGCAGCCAACTTGATGAATAATTTCCTGGCAAGCAGAGCAGAAATAAGATTGCAGAGAACTACAAAAGCTAGAGTAGAGTACAAGCCAGGAAGGCTAAGACTCTCGCAAAAGTTACGTGAAGTTTATGCTGCACCTAGACGAGCAGAATTCGACCATAAGGCTATATGTCAACGTTGGAGAGTGGGAGAGCCAACGAAAAATACGAGGAGCATTTCCTCCTATTTTTTAAGAAAACTAGAAGCAGATAAGAGGAAGAATTTAATTGTTTTGGCCTAAGACGGGAACCTATTTTTCCAGTAAGCAGAACACTAGACGCAAGCAGACGCCGGATGCAGGGGGTCATGATCTCAAGGACTCAACCTTAGAGACAATTTTCCCGCAAGTGTCCCAGAAAGAAGGAAGGAGAGAAATACAGTTGCGCAAGCTGATCGAGAGACGGAGGGGATGAAACAACAAACAAAGCGAAAAATAGCCGAGGCCCTAGTTAACATCAAAGGGGACGCCTTTTGGTGCACGCACTGTACGCTGTTGAAACGGGCGCTAAAATGAAGTGGAATTGAGACTACGGACAGATTACGCATTGCGGAGCCTTACCTAAGCCTAAGGAACGTCACACACCCAGAAAGATTCCTCGCCCCAACTTTAGGAATCTCACAGCTGGAGATCAAACTAAATGTTGAAAAACGCATGATTTAGGAGGGAGGCGGAAGAAAAATAGACAAGCAGTATGAGAAAAAGATGCAAAAGTAACTATCATAACGTAGCAGATATTTTGGGAGCAAGAGTATAGTTGCGTACAGTGAGACCGATGAGTACAGTCAAATCTTTGAGTACAGTGGAGGTTTCAGTTCAGTACAGTGCGGACCGATCTAGCGGAAACATCCCATGAGCTCATGCTTTATTTCAAACCTTCGGCTCTAAACGTGTATGGAGGAAGCCGACGTCAGGCTATAAGCCTGACGTCATATGAGCCATGAGGTGAACAAGGACGGAAACGAGCCGTCAGCTCCATAAACTGACTAAATTACACCCCAGCTAGGGCGTAATTTCATCTCAGTTCGCGGCCACACAATCCCATAAGATTAGGCAATTTAGCTTAGTGGGGCGCAGACTAATTGCAAAATGACTTTAGAGACATTTTAAGAGGATCGAGATAGAGTAAGAAGGGGGTAGACCATAACAGGATACACTCAGAACCCGCCGTCAGCCAGCCAACTATGACGGTAAGGTTTCAAGACTCTTTGCTGAGGAGCATATCTTTAATTTGTTTTACGTCAAACGAGATAGATTTTCATACAAATCTTCATCCAAGATTCGGATCTACAAAGGTTATTCCCTCCCGAGACATGCTTAAAATCCCTTAGTTTCACAGTGGGGTAAGCCGAGGAGGTCATAGAGATAAGAAATATAAGATAATCCTAAGGACGACCAAGAAGGGAAATTTAAGCAAAAACCGTCAATTTGATCAGAATTCCCTGCCCTACTCCTAGCTATGAACCAACTCATGGCCGAGCCAAGAACTCAGTGGAAAGTCCAGCCGGCCTAAAAGGAACCTAGAAAGGACCATGAGATGGTTTTATTTCAAAAGAAACCGATGAGTTGCGGTCTTTCTCGAGCCACGACTAACTCGAGGGAGATCAAAACTTCTGAAAGCAATAGAGCATAGGAAAATCTCACTCGCTTCCAGTAACCATTCAGGCCATTCTAGATGCCTTTTACGAGATCTCCAAACCTGATGCGCCACCTAAGGAGTCTCAATGAGCAAAAAATGGTCGATCAGCCCAACCTTCCCTCATCAAAAAAATAGAAGGACCATTTCCAGCCGCAGAGAGTTGATTCGGAGCCAAATAAACTCTCTGGGGAAGGTGAATGAGGAGCGAGAGCAGGCCTACTTAAGGACAGCGGGAACCGACCATCCAATGATAATAAGCTTTTACCCAGCCATCAAGCTACAACACGCACAACACGCACAAAACGCACAACTAGTCAAACAGAAGTTTTTGTTTTTTTAAACTGAAACAGCCAATGAGGCTGCCCAGAAAGCAGCGGATGCCGCCCTCACGTCCCAAGGCCAGATAAACGTCGACCAGAACCTGACCATGCCGGACGATGGCCTGTCTGCAGACACCCAAGAAGCAGACGGAGGAAGCGATAGCGAGAAGCCTCCACCTCTAGAGGCATCTGAAGACGACGATATCGACGTCGATGATGACGACGAAGAGGACGTCGGCGCCGTCGTCGACGTGGACGGCTTGATGGCGATCGCCATTCAAGTCGTCGCCAACCCTCCAGGACCTCATCCGAGCCCCGATCACAATTCCGACGACTCCGAAGAAGCCCTCGGCGTCGGCGGGTCATATTCCCCTTTGCCATTCGCCGACAACTCCCCCGCTGACTTGGCATGACGATCCGCCTCCATCAGTCGGGGGAGCCGTCTCGGCTGGCGATAGCAGCTCTAGGACGGGTCGTGGAGCTGTCAAGAAACGCAGAGAGCCGCCAGCCTCCATGGACGACGAGATGCCAACCAGAAAAGAAACGTCGAGCAGTAGCAGGGTCACTAAGAATGCCGCAGTCAAAATTGAAGATTTGACGCAAGATGCAGGAGGAGCTACAG
This sequence comes from Devaleraea mollis, assembly GCA_032361265.1. Lineage (NCBI taxonomy): Eukaryota > Rhodophyta > Florideophyceae > Palmariales > Palmariaceae > Devaleraea > Devaleraea mollis. The sequence continues at coordinate 7,351 of JAULCF010192224.1, read as the reverse complement.
AAGGGCCGGTACCGCGAACGGACAAAAAGGCCACCAGGGACCCAATCAAGGGGGGGACTCTTTTGCACCAAACAGTGATCATACCGTACCACCGGCGGGTCGTCAGTATCGAGGTCAGCTGAGCCAATTGCAGAAAATGATAGAGAGAACAGGATCTAAATACACCATGGAGAATGCTTTGGGAAACTACTTTCGTGTAACAGATACTATGATAGACGACTGGGACGAGATCCCAGCTCCCCTAATCGGAGAGCGTCTGCTCCAGTATGTGCGAGATCACAAGGATCACCAACACATTGTCATGCTCAAGGATGATCAGATAAGGAGTCTGAGCAGACGAGTGCAGTTTTACATTCAACAGCAGGCAACCAGTAAGATGGACATCGAAGTGGCTCAGGATAATGAAGACAGAGCGATGCAACAGACCTTCAAATCCCGCGCCCAGCTGGTCGCCGAACGCCAGGATTATTTATTGCAGGCCGGCAAGATGGAAGGTCTAATCAGGGCAGGAATAACCAGATACCAGGAGTTAAGGCGTTCGAACGAGGCCCAGAAGGCGGTTGTTAATAAGCTCAACGCAAGCAGGACGGATTCAAGGCAGGCGTACGAGATCGCCGAGGCCAAGAGCCATCGCCTCGAGTTAATTGGCATTGAATACGACGATCGTCTACAAGATCACCGCGCTAAGGAGTCCGTGCTGACCTCGAGTCACTAGGGGATCTTAGAAGATCTAAGTCAAACCAAAAACGAAGTTTTCAAGGCTCGAGAGCAAGCGGCCATAGCAGAAGTAGAGGTACGCCGTGACAACGAACGGCTCTCGAGAGCCCATCACCGTGCGGATAACACTAATCTACCCGGTGTACAAGATCTGGCCGAATTCCCACCTTTTCCCCAGCTCGCGGAAGCCAATAACAAAGCCCACGCGATGGCCGAGCAGCTCGCACGTCTCGAGGACCAGATTCAAGTGCTAAAGGCCCGTATCAGCGAGGCTGCCAACCTTCGGACCGAGATGGTGGACTCACTCACCAATTGCGGTGCCTTCCTCAGCTCGGACTGCAAGAAGACGCCGAGAGAATTATTGTTAAAACCTCAAGGCCACATCCTGCCAGCTCTGGACCAGGATTCACAGTCCAGCCCACCTACTCCTGACCACGGCCTAGTGAGTCGAGCCGGGGAAAAGCGCAGAGTTGATCCTGTTTTCAGCCGCGCGGAACGTCCACCTGAACACGATTGGTCCGAATTTCAGCGCGGCTCGAAGGGACAAGGCTCATCAGCCGCCGACGCGGACAGAGGACGCCCCCAGCCAGTTCCTCCAGGATCTCGTTACGAAGTCCTCTGCCGCGCGGCGGATTTTATGAGGCCCGAGGGAAACGAGCAGCGGCAGTCATCCAAAACCCAGGCCGCAGAGCTGGCCACGCCACAAGGCCAGCAAACAACACCTGGCAGGGTGCCCGGTGACGCCGCCGAGGGAGCTCAGGAGCTCTCCCAGACTGTCCAGGTGTATCGCCAGCAGGCATGGAACCGCACATGGAAAGTTTCTGGCGATGCAATGGGAGCCGACCCACCCCAGCCTGGTCCCTACATTCGTGCCCAGCATGCAGTTGGCATCTCTATACCACCGCCATCCCAGCGGGCACCGGGATGTTTTCAAGTGCCCGGGGGGGCCGGGTCGACGTGGTCGCAAAACCAATCAGCACACGTCACGGCTTACGGCGGTCAAGACCTAGTCGCTTCCAGAACCGCTACAGCAGATTTCGGCGCGCCCCTGAAGAAAGCAGCCAACCAACCAAGGTCGGCCGCTATTCCAGCTCCCCGGTTCAGGAACCTATCGTTTTCAATAGCCAACGCAGTGAAATCCCTACAAATCGCCGATCACGGTGACAAGAACTTTTACTCGTGCAGGGGTGCGTTTAATCGGGTCACCGACCGGTGGAATGTGACGGAAGATCGGAGGAAATTGTGTATGCCTTATATTTTTACAAGCGACGCTAGCAGGATCTTCGAGGAAATTGCGAACGCCTCCCCAAAAGCCTCTGGAAGCGAGTGGTGGTCGAGCATGCAGGCCCGGGTGGCGAACGAGGCGCAGGCACAGTCGACTCGTCAAGAGTACCTGAACCTCTCCAAGCGAGCGGAAGAGTCGATGCGCAGCTACGCAGACAGAGATTGGCGCTCGGCGGGCAGTTTACCTGAGACTCTCACGGAGCCTCGAGACGTCGTCCTACCTTTCGGTTTCACGGCGGCGAAAAAATGTTTCAGGTGCAGCATGATCGGGAACCTGGACAGTTTCCGCGGCATCGTCTGTAAACGTGACCGATCCAGCCAGCCAGACCACCCCGGTGGCTACAAGACCCAGACATCCAGCAGGTCTCCGAAAACTAGGTGGGGGCGGCACTCCCCCACCCAAACAGGAGCCAAACATCCTTAGCATCCCCTAGACGTCTCCTTCCGCCGTCAAGAGAAAGCCAAAACCCACGGCAATACAGAAAACCGACGGGGGCGAACTTGTTCCCAACGAAAAATAAAGCCGGCAGAAGACGTCTCGTGGGACTCCCAAGGATTCCAGGCGCCGCATCCCAGATCCCTCTTCCTCCCTCGTCAAGAAGAAGGTCAAGTTAGCCGCCCCCGCCCTCCTCCACTCAGATGTGGTAGGCGTTCTTGACAAACCGCAAACTAAACTTACGCCTAGGAACTTAGCTAATATTAACTCTAAGAGTACGTCTAGCCCTTAACACACTTGTTGCTATACCTGTGAATCCTGTCTCTACATATACGATCACCACTGTGATGTATGCCGATACAAAGGAAGTATTTCGGCACCCTTTATGGTGCGAGCATCCAGCTCTAGAGGAAAGAGGAGCTACCCACGAAGAGTACGGCGACTTTGAGGAAGACTCCGACTTCGCGGCGTCCCGGGAGAATTTGAGATATGCTTGTGAAATTTACTTCGGAAACTACAAGCAGCTAGCTAGAATTGATTCAGGAGCATGGTCCCCATGGATGTCAAATGAAATTTACAAAAAAACGGAAACGGCCCCCTGCAGACGTGTGCGAGGGCCAATGGCGCCGATGGAAAGTCACTCGACGTCTTAGGCGAAGGCCGCACTCGCTTCCCTCTGTGGGGCCGATCATTTCTCACCAGAGTGAAGGTAATGCGGCGCTTACCTTCGGGCGTAATTCTGGGGAGGAAGTTCCTCATCGCAGTGAGGCTCACCCTAGATCCCTCAGCGGGCCTGGGCAGTTTCAGGAGGCGCATAGACGGACGGACAAAGAATTTCTCAGGGCGTATCTTGACACCCGTCGAAGATGTACTCCAAATAGCCGATAATGCAGACCCGTACACCCGCCTCCCTGACAGTACACCAAAACTGGACCCTGTTGTAACCGAAATCAAGGCTATGAAGTTTCCAGGCATCCAGATCGCAGATGTGTGCGATCAGATCTCAGATCCCTCTTGCTTGAATACAGAGGTCTTTTCCCCGGCGTGGGTCTGATCGCAGATGAGGAGTTTAGAATCAACCTCAAGTCAGACACAGACATCATGCGTCTTAGCCATAAAAGAAGAAAAACATCTCCTATAGAAAAGAGATTAAGCAAGAGCAGTTTAAAAACATCTAGTAGCAGGAATAGTAGAATAAAATAAGTCGCCAATAGGGGTGAAGAATGTTTTCGTCACGAAGAAAAAACTAGACGCCCAAGGCCTTCCGGAGATCCGCACAGCCAGCGATTTTCGCCCCATCAACGCAGCAAATTTCAGAGACTCATATCCATTAGAGGACATGAAAGAGATCTTAGAGTGGCTCTCTAAGCGAAAATTGTTCTCCTCTATAGATATGAGACATGGCTACTGGGGCGTGGCCCTCAGACCTTCTGATAGATACCTGACAGCTGTCAAGACATCAATGGGCCTGATGCAATTTACAAGAATGGAAATGGGCCTTAGAAACGCAGGGCCTTTTTTACCAGAGAATTATTGAGAAGAATTTAAGGAAACATCTGTGGCAATCGGCAGTGGCTTATCAAGACGATGTGTCAGTAGCTACCAACGAGGAAAGAGAGCATGTCGAGGCTTTAATTCTTAAAGAAAGGTGTTAAAACTGCTTTGGGAAAAAAACTTAAGAATGAAACTAAGCAAGTGCAGTTTTGGAGTCTCCAAGATGGAGGGCCTAGGATTCGAAAAAGGTTATAACCATATAATTTCGAAAATTCACACCGGATGGCAATGAATAATTACCGGGCCCCCACTAATGGCAGTGAGCTACTGTCGTTTTTGAGGATGGTGCAGTTTTTCTCACGCCATATAGAGTGCGTGGCAGATCGCATGGCCCCACTCTACGACATGCTCGGGGGCACAAGATGGGAAAAGAAAAACCCACGTCCCAAAAAATACACATCTTTGGCTGGAAAGAGAAATGGGGAGAAAAACAAGCTAATGCCTTTACCGGCCTTAGAGCAGATCTATCGAGCCCTACGCTACTAGTAGCTTGCGAGAGAGGAAATCGCAATATACTGATCACAGACGCCTCGGGGTAGGTTATAGAAAAGTTCTGTTACAAGAACAAGTCCCGACGAGTTCAGCCCAGTGATGTTCCTCTCCTGCAAGCTCAAATGCCCTGAAACTTGATACACCGCAACGGAAAACGAAGCCGGAGCTATCAGTTTCGCGCTACGACAGCTCAGGTATTACCAAGACGGAGAAAGTTTCGAGATCATAACCGATCACATAGCCTTAAAGTGGCTACTGGAAATGCAGCACCCCCGTCCTCGCCTGGCCCGTTGGCTACTAGAGCTACAAGATTTCGATTTTACGGTGAACTATACTCCCGGAGATAGCAATATTCTGACAGTACCAGACGCTTTGAGCCGCTACAGCTTCGAATCCAACACGATTTTGTTCACGAGATGTCTCGAAGAAGTGGGAGAAATATCGGTAAACAGTTGGGGAGTTACATCAATGTTAGCGGCCCAGGAAGCATAATGGGGAGATTTAGATGAAAAGCAGCAAGGGGAACTAATTGGCTCGTCAATGAAGAAGGAATCTTAGTGATGATCACAAAACATGGCCCCCGAGTGATCATACCTAAGACTTTGAGACCCGAGGCACTAAAAAGAGCGCACGGAGACGCCGATGCAGAACATTTCGGGCTAACTAGGTCTGCAGTACGATTTATAGCTAAATTTTACTGGCCGGGTTGGAGGAAAGATCTGAAGGAGAACCTCAAGAATTCCTAAGATGCGAGATGGTGAGACTAGGGAGAGCCAATCCCCCAGCCCAAGCTCTCATGATAGTATACCAAGTAACTCGCCGTTTCGAAATGATCGCCATGGATATCATGGAACTTAGCCCCAGTTCTAACGGTTACAAGAAGTTACTAGCGATCAGCGATTGCTTCACGAGGTTCACGACCAACGCCCCGATCAAGAACGAAGAAGCTAAAACAGTGGCTCGATCTTTATTTGAAAAATGGATCTCGATCTTTGGGCCACCTGAGAAGTTACTCAGCGATCGAAATACTCAGATGTTAGGAAGTGTCATAGGCTAATTGTGCAAGCTAATAGGCACAAAGAAGGTTATAACCACAGCGCTTCACCCTCAAACCGATGGCCATATAGAGAGATACAACAAGACTCTAGTGGACATGCTACAAAAAGGGCTCATCGACGAAGAGCAGTGGACAGATCTAGTACCTTTAGTAACTTTTCAGTAAAATAGCTCCCAGCACAGATCAACTCAAAAGTCGCCGTACGAGGCTATGTTTGGGGCCCAACCCTTTGAGATCGACCAAGGCATGTTCCTCCAGTACCGGATAGACGAAACATCCGACTCGGATCCTTTAGCTGTAAGGTTACGAAGAATGAACAAAGGGCTATTCGATATGAGAAAAAAGGGAAAAACCAAAGCCGCTAAGGACTATGACAAAGCAGTAAGGCAGCGCAGTTACGAGGTTGGAGAGGAAGATTTATGGTTTTAATATCTTAGGCCTTTCTTGCACGGGGAGGAAAATACGGCCGCCATGGTTGGGGCCATACAAGATCATAGAGAAATTGTCAGATTTGGGTTACAAGATCAAGGGAGTATTGAACGGGGCAATAGCAAGAACACATGTCAACCGCCTACGACGAGCTAGCAGCATGCAGGCGAAAAGTGGGGATCCTATAGAGGGACTGTTCCCAGACTCGTCTAGGATACTGAGAAATTGATTATACTCGCGGGGAAGCGGCCAAGGTCGCGAATTCAAGTTACAATCTGTTGGCCGGAACGACTTTGTGTGGATTAAGGAGTCCAAGGTGCCCGAGGTCAAAGTAGCCGCCTACGACTTGAAATAATTGGGCCGGCAGCTCCGAAACTAAGTCCGACGAGGGGCCACTTGTCTTAGATCTAGATCTATAGTGTACTACGAAGTGGGGGTTATGTCGAGAATATCCTAAAAACTTCTTCGTACACTAATGTTTTCCATTAAGAGTCAAGTCGCAACACTCAAGAATGGCCGCGAAAACTGTAGATTTCCTAGAGTGGCTGAGAGCCACGCGTTTGCAACTGTACTGAAAAACATGAGAGAGTGTGACACGTTACAGTCTCAAGAAATCTCCCGCCTAATCTCAAGAAACGAGTACAGTGTGGAAGAGTGACAGCCCCAGAATCAAAGGCCATGTCCCAATTCATGTCTCGATATTTTGCCGACACAAGGTTAGGGCTCATTACATACTGACCTAAACGCGCTACTTCGATCTTCGGTACCTCTCTCTCTTTCCGACTTCATGATCGGGGATCGTGGAGTGTTCATGTTCCGCTAGAGACGAGATCAAGCAAGATAAAGGTGTTTTGCCGGATCACAAGCGACCCTCAAAGAGGCTCTCCCTTTCCTCTCTGGGAGCTCTCCAGAGGGGCAAAGCGGGTAAAGCGGGGTGGTTTTAGAGGGTGCAAGAATGGTAGTGAAACAATCGTAGAGCGCACCCTCAAAACGAGAGCAGAGAGCCCAACTCCAAGCAGTTCTAGGGTAACTTGAGTGGAAGTATAGGGCAGACTGAGTGCCACTGTTTCTATTTAATATAGCCAAGCTCGCCGGCTTATCTGGCCGAGTGAGGCAGCGATAAAAGAGCTTTTGTTCAATTTTCTATGCTCTAATAAGCTTTAGTTTTTAAGTTTTTCGTCATGGAGGTTAACCCAGGTATTAGTCTAGGATTGCTTAGGCGAAGGCAGTCGACGAGCTAAGATAGAATTCACTTTCCTATCTTATCTGACCGGTACCATTGGGTGCGATAGACGCGGCGGGCTCTACCGTAGGACTAGTGGGCCTACGGTAGCGCACGCCCCGCCGCTCGCACCCACTGGTACCGGTCAGCTACGCTAGGA
>JAULCF010191113.1:0-12274 GCA_032361265.1 Devaleraea mollis | reverse complement strand
CTATCTCGGGCTTCGACATGTCTGCGGTCTGTGCCGATAGAAGAGCCTTGACTGCACGGCCGTGGTATCCCTTTGCGTCGGGTTAGAGGGCTTAAAATTTTACACGAGTACTATTCCAGAAAGAACATTTCTGGTGTATTTAACGGCGTTTTTGAAACTATGATAATTGGAATGTTTTTTGAAAAAATCGGCGATTCCAGCGTTTGCCAATCGGTCAATTTTTTTGAGGGGCGGTTGGCGAACGGACTGTCTCAGGCGGGATTTACAACACTGTTTTTTGGCTGTTTGAAGAAAAAAGCTTTTGCGGTTTGGTTGCAAGGTCACTGACGGCACATATAATATGTTACCATAACTTTGGGTCTTTATGGGATTTTTGCCTCTGACGTTGGGGTCGTATCACACTCCAACCTTTCCAAAAAGAGCTTCATCTTCACAGTTTTCAAAAGGGCACAGTTTTGAATGAGTTTCGTCGAGCTGATCAAATTCAGCCCAAGTCCACTCATTTTTCGGTGAATGAAACTAATTCGTTATCTTTCGTTGACCATTAGTTAAAGATCACTGGATACTCCAAGTCCTCTCTAGAAGACTTCAGGATACAGTTTGCGGGCTACCTCTGCGCTTGTGATTTAAAATCAACGGTGTCGATCGACTCGAGTCCTCACTGAGAACTCGTCACCGGTTAATCAATCTGAAGCGGAGCCTGCGCTGGCGGCAAGTTATAATTTTGTTGTTGGGCTCGAACTCCTGGAGATTCATTACTCAAATTGACCGCATAGTCGCTACCCTTACTTTGTGAAATCCCTTATCTCAGGTTGCTTTCAGTAGGGTCACTGCATCCAAAATAATCCGCTAATATTCTGGTACTAATCGCCGCTTAGGGTGATAAACAGGAATGTTTCAATCAGTGTTTCTCCTTAAATTCCCGAATGAGGCTCTTTCAGGGCTTTTATTTTGATAGATCAGGGCTTGAAGGGCATTCCTGATTTACTCATAGATCGGGCTGTTTTGAAAGGTATGTAGTTGATAATAAAAGCAGCCAAGAGCGTGAACACACCACAGAAACAATTTTTTCAGAGTTAAGTGCTTGTAAGGAGCACCTGTTGAGAATTATCTGCCCATGTCGCTAAGAAGGACCACGTTCCTTATGATACTTAGTCCTTCTAAGTGACATGGGGTGGTAAACTAATAAACACCAGGGTCGAACTTGTGAGCCTCATCTGCAAGGCCGATCAATATTTTGAGAGAAAAATATTTTTACTTTTTTGATTCAATGTCAGAAATCGTATCTCGTAGCGCGGTGGAATCTTTTGAGGTGTAAGTACAGGCCCGACAGTCATCGGGACCAGTCGGCTTGCTTCTAATCGAGTTGCCGGATAGATATCGGCGTCCCATTACCGAGCGCGGTGTTAGTATTGACGTCTAAATGCCTGAAATCAAACGACGGCACCCACGGCGTTGATATCCAGCACATCTCCTTGAAACTCCTTATCCTACCTTCTTTGGCATTTGTGGCGGCGGATATTCAGTTCCTCCCACGGGCGGCTGCGCCGCTCGTATCGCGCAATGTTGTCGGCGACGCCTCTTTTTCATCACTCAGTCTCGCTACATGCCTGTTACGTTAGGATGTTGACTTCGGCAAGCCTGTCTCCGTGGGAGTTCCGTCCGTCTTAAGGAAAATATATAGCGAATGGAGGCACAGGTGTCATTAATTTGTGTCTGTAGATAGATTTTCGTTTTTTGAAGGCAAACGCACATGATTGCTCGCAGTATCCCGCCATTTGGGTTTACGGTGAGAGCATTATTCTCTTCGGCATGCGCAGCGGCAAGGGCGTCACAATCGGCTATTGTGACCCCGAAGCTCGCCATGCGCGGGAGCCTGGAAACGGTCGAGGCCGGGTGTTACAGCGCTAGGATCCAAGATGCGCTGGCACTAAGATATCGGTAGATACTGCAAGACCCATACCCTATATCCGGATTGGCTGTCGGTAGTTTTCCGGTGCATCGAGGGTAATGACCAGTAGCGTGGCGCGGAAAGGTTCCTGTCGATCCACAGCACCTGCTGTGCGTCCAACTCAAATGCGACTTCGTGCGCCTGGGGTGGTACGGAAGAATGTACTTGAAAACGACGACAGATAAATAATCCCTGTTTATATTTAGGGCTATCAGTGCGTCCACCAACCTCACTACGAAAGAGAAACACATTTATCGGTCTTCTAGAGCAGGAGCTGTTTGACAAACTAATTTGTCCCAGCGGATAAATCGACGAGGGCGATGACTCTCACAGATTCGTCATTATTTTTGATGTCCAGACGACAATCGAACTTCTCCAGATCTCATTGAAGTCCAGAATGGGCTACGAGATTCATGTTGCTTCCCTTAAGAGCTTGCAACTAAACCTCGGTACCACCCGGAGGAATGTTTTGTATGCCGATCTCGTTTTCGTTTCCAGCACAACAGACATCAAAGTAGAGTTTGCATTTCCTGATAATGATATGCATGAAAGGCTGGATGGCGAGCGCAAAGAGTAGCATCCCCAGGGGGGTTTTCGTACTGCTTGCCCCCCGTCTAGCGAATGAGTTAGCCCCTTGCGACCAAAAAGAGATGCGTTCCATACATGGCGTGCGTACGTTTGGCTGCGGCGCCCGCATGGAAATATAATTGATTCATAAAAACCTCCCCCCCGCGTCCCCGTGCAGGTACGAATTTTCAGGATCGTAATGGTATTTCGGGGCCATGTTATGCATTCCATAAATGAGAAAATCCGTGCCTGCCGCCATGACTTAAGAAATGTCGGGGGGTGGAGATATACAGTTATCTTCTAACAGGTGAAGGTGAGGACCAATATCGAGGCGCGGCAACGCAGCACTATTCCGGTCGCAACTCTACGTATTCCAGGTTCTTCCTTATCCAGATCTAGTTATAAGAGACTGCCGTTGCTATCCGTTAGACTGCGAAAATCTGAGCGATGGAAGGGAAAATGCGTCGGGCTCTGTATAACGTGACCTCGACGACTTTCAGTATGCGAACCGGTCAGCATCGTGTGCTATTCACTAAAATCTGACGATGGCGCTAGGATTGACAATTACAACGCCGAGACGGGCTCGTAGAGCCACCATGTAAAAGCTAACGTCCGCGGAGCTCTTCCCCCATAATATAGGCTACTCAGAATTGCGTGAGGGTAATTGAAGATGCGCAGGAATGGAAGCCACTGCTCATCTTTACCCGCTCCCTCGTCGAGCAAGAAATTTGCTTCCTCATTCGACGGAATTTCTGAATAAAATGACTGAATAGTCGCGAGGTAGATCACTTCGCACGCAGAAGATAGACTAGGGTGATCCCTTCAAACAACCTGGTGGACCAGAGCGGACCAAATGGATCTCTTTAGCAGTAGATGGAGAGCTCACAGACTGTCGTGCAAGGAGTTTGTGCTTCCATGTCCAGAAGCTCTCTTTTTCTTTATCTCGCATTTCTGGCCCTAGTTGCGTCTTTGCGGGCGGATATGAAGAAGTGCTTAGGTGAGGAGGAACATGGTCTCCCGACACTCACGCCAGCTGAAGATAGACCTTCTTCTCTCTGTCCAGGGGCAGTTTAACTTCGCTGGCTTGCGAATCTTCTCTCAATTTTTGTAATAATACCACTCAGTGGCCTTGGCAATCACCTGCACCGGAGCTTGAAGCTGAAACAACGACTCTTTGAGCCTAACCCGCAGTCATGCTCGTATCTTAGACATATTTCTTCCAAGAATTGATGTCTCGGCAATTTTACGTCTGGGCGGCCCCGCTCTCAAAGTGACACGCCGCCCTCAAAACCTAGAATGGACATTGCTTCTGGTTGAAAGCCCATTTTCGATGCATGTATGGCCCTCCGACGATGCGCTGGACGTCCGGGTCGGCGACGGTGACGCATGGGAAGATAGCAGAAAGTGCTGACCTGCGTGGGTCTGTATTTTCCTCTTGTTTTTACGGCGCAGTCGTCGTCTCCGTAGGGCGATCTCTCTTTCCCCGTCGAAAGAGCTGCTAAGAAATATAATTTGCATCTTCCTGCGCTTCGTACCCGCAACAGAACTCACGATTTATGTTCTAGTCCATACCGCCTGTTTATGATCTGTTCTGTCCATCTTCTTTCCGAGCGTCCGCGCTATCTTCTCCTTTTAGACTCTGTCTGACGTCCTGGGTATACATAAAGCGACGTCCGTATTATACTGCGCGGTTGAGATCTGTTTCCGCGGCGGTCGCTGCAATTATGGTCCCAGCAACATTCCCCTGATGGTCTCGGAGAGGAGACGCCTGTTTGTGAGGTTTTTCATGCTGCGCTGGAGTAATAAGGCGTCGTACGAAATCCGATAGTGCGCGGGTGTAGGAGTGTCCCGAAGGCTCGTTGGATGTGTGTAAGTGGGCGTGAGTCATTGTGGTTTCAGCGGCGTTTTTTGCGGAGGCGGCAGTGGGCTGGTTTCCGTAGAAAGTTTTAGTCTCGTGTCGGTACTCTTTGAGGTTTGGTAAAGCTTTCTTTCGGAGGCGCGAACAGGGACAACGGTTGCAGCGGCACCGTATCTGGCAGGGGATGTGACTGCTGTGAATGTGGGACGGGGAGTTGGTTTCGAGGGAGACGATCGCTAGCAGATTTAATTGCCAAGGGCGTCAGCCTCAACGCCAGCCTTATCGCATGCGTGCCAGAAAATATCAATTGTGCGCATGGTGCCCGCGAAAATGTGAATGCCCGCATTAGGGGGATATTAATTCGCATGCAGAGCTGTTTGACATGCGGAGAGTTACAGCGGGGGGAAATATTGTCGAGCGCGCGTGTGTAACGAGCGATCTCCTTGGGTCCGAGGCTTTCGACGTCGTGTTAGAATACGACCACTGGGAACGCTTCGAGAAGGTATCCTTGTAACAAGACGAACGCGCGCTTTCTTCCGTCACAGGCGAAAAGGAGGCGGCGGACGTCGAGAGATTGTTTCAAGGCGAATCCACCAAACGAGACAAGGGGCTCACCCTCTAAAATGCTTCACCAGGCGTGAAAAATCCTTCTTAACCGCTGGAATTCACAGCGGGTATGTAGTGAGAGTCGTCTTCGACGACGGAGAAGAAGAAAACATAAAAAACATGTTGCCGGGATTGGGATTCCGGCTAAGCTGTAGTGAGGGAAGACTCGAGGAGGCCCTCGGCAAGTTAATCGGCGTGTTTGGCAAGCCACTCAACATGAAAGGGAGTTTTAAGAGGGACAGATATGAAGGAAGTCAGAACGACCAGGACTTTCTGCATAGTGGAAAGGCGAAGCACGTCTTTCTATGCGAGGTGTCGAAAGCGATCGGCCTTCGCTGCGCGGGCGTCCTTTACTTCTGCGTCGCGTATTTTCGAGTCGCGTTTTTCTTCGCAGACTTCTCGCCGGGTTATATCACGTGGAGTTCCTAGAGCTTGAGTCTGGTCCCGGCGCGAACGAGTTGGAATCACTGCTCGGCCGCTTTGCGGTACTCACGGCCTTTGATCAGGCGGGGAGTATCTTTGACGGCGACAAGGACGCCCACTTTGAATTCAGTCTAGCAGTGGCCGTCCTCTGTCTCTCTTTTATCTCCATGAAGCGATATGCGAGTCTTCTTCGGGCGCTGGGCGCGGCCGTCCGTTCTAAAGATCCTCCAGTCGGTGGTGCTAGATATTAAGCGCGCGCAGACTGGAGCGTCTCTGAAAAGGACGGCCGAGCCATCAGCCCGATGAAGGCTCGCGTATCGTCCCTTGAGACAACGGGAAGACAATGAACAACCGTCCGCAAGACTGACGTCACAGCGAACGTCCTCGGCGCCGTCAACAATCTTTTGAGCTGAGCGAATTTAAGTGATGAAACAAATATTTGTTGTAGTAAGCTGCAGGTTCAAAACTCATCGAAGTCAAATATAAGTTGATACATCAATATCGTAGCATTTTAAACATATTTTTGCTTAATTGTTGCGGTGCAACGTGCACAGGAACTATCTCGCAAGTGGAAGTAACTGCTTGCGCAAAAGTGTAGCGCATATAGAGTAAATATTCGTGAGGCGTGAGCGAGTCAGAAAGACCCACCCGCCGCGGAGAAAATATAGTTACTAAGTTTGATCACGAGGTTACAAGATATTGTTTCCCCGGCGTGGCAACCAGCTTTTTGCAGGAGGCGGCGGTGGTTGTGGTGCATCGTAAATTAAAACTATGTCCGCGTTCACGGAACGGTCCGCGTATGCGATGCGCAAATGTTACATCAAAAGGTGAGCAGCGGTCTTGGAAGCGTGCTCGGATAGCATAAAAATGTGTCACACTTTTTTTGAATAGCGATAAACGGATTGACGCATTTTGCTTAAAATGGCAGTGGGAACCGATAAAAAGCTTTGAAAAGATTATTTTTTTGGCTTGTTTTCGCAGGTTTCCGTAAAATGCATGTTGTTTTTTTGAAGAATATGCCGGCTATGGGTCCATTACCGCAGACTGCGGCGGATCTCGTCTTTGGGCGCGAAGACCTCATGACTGGCTGCGAGATGGAATGTTCCAGAAGAGGTCGCTGGAAGAGCGATAAGACTTGTTGCGTCTCGGTCACTTGACTAGCTCGACGCCTATCATTTGGCGGAGGGAGGGAGAGGATAGGAAGGGACGCTTCGTCAAAAACTTATTGAGACAGTCCAAGTTTTGGGTTAAGGGCTTTTTAAAGATGAAGCGCATAGAGGAGTTCGCTTCGGAGATTCATCTTGGCGAGCGTCTCCTGTTGTTAAACCTTTCCGCGGGATACCGCCATTTTCACCTTCACCCACTCATTTGGATCTTCTTCCCGTTCGAGTATGGTAGGGAGACTTATCGCTGCTTGGCTTTCTCGTTCGGACGGGGAAGGCAGCCATACCGTTTAAGAGTTTTTACCGTCCATTCGTCTCGGACTTGAGAAATTTATTGGGATACCAAGTGCGTTGATACCTCGAAGACTTTCTGATCGCGCTATGTGGTGGGAAGAAAGCTACGCAGGACGACTGTCTGCGTGCGTCGAAGAGAATTGGTAATGTGCTGGGAGCGAGGCATGCTGCAGCACCCGTCAAAGGGCTTTTGGAGAGATGGAACGCAAGAGCTGAATCATGACGTCTTTAGTCTATCGACGTAAACGGGACTGTTTACGGTGACACCTAAGAAACAGACGCCCATGCGACGCATGACTGGGAATTCGATGCGCTAGAAGAGTCAAGGAAGTGGAATGATGTGGGCAGTCATGCCCTCATTCTTCTGCGGGGTGGCGGTCTCGATCACTTTGGCGGTGCCGCTGGAGCATTTCTACTCCAGGTCCCTGTATATATTTCTCACGTGGGCCAAGTGGGAGAGGCAAAGCGACAGGGCGCGTTAACGGCTAAGAAAGATGGGCTACAAGGACCTTGGATTATGGCGCAAGCTGAGGCCGGAAGGCGGATGCACTCTCGAGGTATCTACGGACCTCTGCACGCACTCTGAAGCTGTAAACCTCAGATGGGGAGCGACGGTGAGCAGTGACCTAGCACCAGGTGTAGAAAATCGCCAGCTGAAAGGCCTCTGGAGCCGGATGGAGAGGGAAAAGACGATCGCGTGGAGTGAGCCGCGCACTTTCGCCCACGCTGGAGAGCACCTTGATCCCCGCGGGGAAAGTGCGACGAGGGAGAAGTCCGGTGGCATCGGGGACTTTAGCGCAGCGCAGCGGGGATGTATGTGACGGACGTATGTGACGGACGAGGGAACTACACGCTGTCTGACGCCAAGGGCCCGTCGAAGCCGAGTATGAAAGATTCGGTGCTGGGTCGACACCGCCGCAATCGTCTTCATCGTCAACTGAATGGTCACCGCGCCCGACGATCTCATTCCAGAGTTGCTACTTCTGAACGAGCTTCTCCAGCACAAGGGTCTCGTTGTCGATGTTCGCTGGATCTCGTAGGCAGAGAACAGCTTCGCCGACGAGGTCTCCCGAACGTGGGTTCCCATCGCGCCGCAGTGTACCAGGTCGGTGATCGCGCTGTTGAGCGAAACTTTGAGCACCTTCGTCGGAAGAGGGACCGTGTTCAAGTACCGGGTCAGCAGAGGAAAACATCTGGTAGCTCAGCGCAAGCAGGCGGAAAAGACGCTTATGGGCTTCTGGGGGGATGGCCGAGGGCGCTAATTCAACTCGCCTTCGGAGTAACTGTCCCTAATGTTCAAAAACATCGCGAGGGAGAATTCCAAGGGAGTGTTGGTGATTCCGCTGTGCGTGGAGACGCCGGCTGTGGATCGCCTGCGACGCATAGCGGGCGCAGTGATGATCGTGGTGCCGAGTGCGTGGAATTTACTGATCTCACGCCCTATCTGAAACCCGATCACTGCCAGGTAATCGTGGGCGCACTGAGAAGGACAGGATAATTTCCAAGAGCCTACTAGGTCTCCCCAGTAAGCCAGCTTCTGCTCACTGATTTGTACTTTGCGCTCTCTGGGAAAGTGACTGTGGACCGCTTATTTCTTCGAAAACTCTTGGCGTCGCCCACATTTCGCATTTGGTGGCTGTTTTCGAAATCTGTTTTCAGTTTTTTTTTGATTTTCGGCATTTCTTGAATTTTTCATCGCATTAGATGTTTTACTGTGCGTCCCGGGCCAAACATTTTACGCGGCAACCGCCGCTCTTCTCGACCAGAGGCCTCTATACGCCCGACGCAACGGAACATTCATCCTCTTCCGCCCGTCCCTGACGCCTGCTCGTCGGCGGGCTGCCCGTTCCCTATTAACGCCACGCTCTAGGGCCAGCTCAATCGCGCTATAGTCTAGAATTTCATCGACAACCATGCGGAAAATATCTCGCCTGCGGACTCTGCTGGAGCATTCTAGTGTTTTATTTCTTCCTTCCACCGTTGAAGGAAGAAAGACTGCACTAGAATGCTCCTGAAGAGGCCGCAGGCGAGAGCTCTTCCGCATGGTTGTCGATGAAATGCTCGTGATGAGCGCGTATGCTCCGCTGGCGTTCATATAATCGCCACCTCCACGGGCCGTCAATGCGGACAATATCGCGTATCAAGGCCGGGTAACAGGTCAGACGCCGCACCGCGCCAGGTGCGCCCCGGTAGTCATTCTAGTTCATCTCGTCCATCTCGTAAATCTCGTCCATCACGCTCATCTCCATCTCTATCGCCATCCTCGGCGCCACATCCTCCACCACCGCCCCTACATCCACCATCTCCACCACCTCCACCACCTCCACCACCTTCACTTCCTCCACCTCCTCCACGTCTTACAGCGCCTGATCCTGCCGCCGCGCCTGTGCATGATGTAGCACCTGTTCCTTCCGCCGCTCATACGCCTTCGGCGTCTTTTACGCCTAAGGTCGTGCCTGTGACTCAGTCTCTTCCACCTTCATCAGGCGTCTTCATCCCCACCGCAGAAGAAAGTTTCTCTGCTGATGTTACCATGCTATTGGATACCTTAATTTAAAAACAATGAATATTTTATTCACAGAGTACTCCACCATTCTAGGTACAACTGACCTTTAGCTTCTTTGGCATACAGAAGTGTTTTGGGAAAAGCTTCAAGAAAAAAAATGGATACAGCATGCGGATTCTGGGGGACATCCGTGCGGTGTTTTCCGGGGATTTTTCTGCACTAGCTGGTCACGCCGTATTTCGGTCGCGGGAGGACGCGGGTTTTATGGCGACGAAGCACGCTTGGAGGAAATTATTTTCCTCTGGGTACTACCCAGAAGATAAGGGCTCACGGATTGGGGCGGGAGAGACTTAATTTGTGGACAAGAAGGGATTTCCTAGAGCTTTGGGAGCCTGTGTGGTTGCAAAAAGGGGGAATCGCTGCTCGGGCGCCGTAGTTCGGGCCTGAAGATGAGGAGGCGCTTGCCGCGCGTAACAGGAAGCGCATGCCAATATATACACGGCTAGGCGCTCTCAGCAAGGGAGTACGGGACAATTCTCAGCTCGGCCTCGCCCTCAACCCATCCGCAACGGGTTCTGCTCTTTGCCGTCTGAACCCTGAGAGTTAGGGCGAAATAATATCGCCTCTGCCTAGTAATTCGGAAGCTTCGACAGCCGGCGACAACCTTCTCAGGGTCGACCCAGTGAGGGCGGCGATTATGAGCTGCAGAAGAGCTTCTGCGGGAGGTCCGACCGGATTGGCACCTGAGCACCTTCGCGGTTTATTTTCTTCCTCAATCGATGGCTGCGCCTCGCCTGAGACCGTCGAGCGGTTCCTTCAGAAAATGACTGACCTCGTCCACGTTCTCCTTGACGGTCTCTCCCTACCCTTACCGACTCTGTTTAATAAACTCGTTGAACGCATTTCGTGCTCACCATGTGCCTCAGGAGGATATGGGTACCGACGTCAACACTGACGCTTCTCTTTCCTGGGCGCACCAACTCCTTTGCATTGCGCTGTGACTAGTCTACACCCGCACCTCTCTCTCTCTCTCTCTTTCTTCACCCACATTACCAGCGCCCATTCTGCACGGATTTCATCAAACTGCAGAGGTATTTTGATGTGTTAGCAATTAATAAAAACTGGAAAACCAATGAATCAATGGCTTTTTTCAAAAAAACTAAGCGACTTTTTTGAGAAAAAAAAACATTTAAAAGTGATGCTTTTTAGTTTCCTGGTTTTCAACAAAAATGGAACAGCTAATAATAAAGCACGAAAGATCTACAGTTCGATTACCAAGTCAAGCGCTCACGCGTCAAGTCCATCACCACGGAAGAGGCCCGCGCATGGAAGAACATCCTGCCAGGCCGGCATGAGCTCACGCCAGAGATGTGGACACTCTGGCTCTAGTTCTGGCTCGGCGCCGCAGTCTACGACCTGCACCTGGACGGATGGAAGCCCAGCTGCAGGCACTGCGGCCAGCCAATGGACATCGTCGGCTGGAACTTCCTCGGCAACTGCCCCACCGGATACGGGCGAACAGCGCGTCATAACTCCGGCGCCTGCGAGCTGCAGCGCGAGGGAATCCAGGCCGCCGGCATCCCTTCGCGCCGCGAAGAGAACGGGATCATGTCCGACGCCGCCGATCGCCCGGGCGAAATTTACGGCACGACGGCGGCCGCATGCTCGGACGCCGCCTTCTACTCCGCCTCCTTCGACTTTACTTTGCATGGGGAGATCCCAGACAGTGGTCAGACCAACGCTCTCCTCATCCGCAGCTGCTCCACCCCAGGCGCAGCAGCATGCGATGCAGAAGAGCGCAAGATCTCAGACTTTCTCTGCAGGGAAAAGGAGGATGCCCTCCTTCTCCTCACGGACAAAGGCATCACGTGGACGCGCGGCTTCCAGTTCGGGCCATTCGCAATGAACACCTATTGAGCCTACGGACCTGAAGCTCGGAAAACTGTCGATCAGATATCCGAGATCAAAACAAGTCGATTTAAGTAATCGCCTGCGTCATGCCGCCGCAAGATTCTTCAAGCGGTCAGCATAGCGCACATCACCGCAAGTGCTAAAATTCTCAGTAGCCGCAGGCCCCGACCTAGCCCTGTAGTGTTTTCCCCTGCTCCATGCGTCGTCCCCTCTTGATGATCGCCTAGATGAGCAGCTGATCGCCTAGATGAGCAGCGGGTCCCTCTTCAATTAAATTATTAAAAAAGCGGTTTAAACTTTTTTTTTCAATTTTTGCAAGCCGAGCAGTCTCCGCTCCAGTCGACTTTGTAAAAGCCGAACAGCACTCGCGGTTAAGTACAACGCCTTGTCTTTAATCTGTTCTTGGACTCTCAAATAGAAATTAAGTGCAAGGTCAAGGCTTGTTTTGTTTCTATTCAAAAACTTAACCTAGGCATTTCCAAACAAAAACGTGTGCGCTTACTTTAAAAATCAAGCTCTTTCAGCGACAGTGTTGCAGCATGCGCCTCAATAAATTCTCGTCTCGGCGCCACTCGGTCGCCCATCAGTACAGTGAAAATGTTATCGGCCATCACCGCATCCTCAACTTCAACCTGCCGCAATGGCCTCATATCGGGGTTCATTGTTGTGTCCCACAGCTCAGCTGTGGAATTCTCCCCGAGGCCCATTAGCCTTCAGAACCAACGGTAGTTGTGCGCACACTTCGACCACCCACCGTTCGCCTCCATGACAAGAGGCACAAATATCGCCCCCCTATGCTGAGCAAAAGCATCGTATTTGTCGCGCTTGGTTTTTCAGCGCTGTACGTCTGTAAACCCTGAACTGCATATAAATTAAGCATATGAGATTTTTGGCAAAAAGTGTTTTGGCCCGCATTACAGTATGTTTCTTTTTTTTACTTTGCAATCGCACTGCATCTGAAACACAGTACAATGTGTTTTCAGCCAGTTTTACAC
>JAULCF010190002.1:0-12274 GCA_032361265.1 Devaleraea mollis | reverse complement strand
TGACCCCATCGTTGCACGATCTATGACGGTATTAGAACCAATTTCTACATCCGCTTCCAGTATAACATTTCCGATTTGTGGAATTTTTTGAAAGCTACCATCCTTTTGAGGTGCAAAACCAAATCCATCACTACCTATAATTACATTGGCATGTAAAATACAATCGCGGCCGATCACACAAGCAGGGTAGATTTTCACACCGGGATATAACGTAACATTTTTACCAATTTTGACATTTTTACCCACAAAAACCTGCGGATGAATGGTAGATTGGTCTCCAATGACTGCTCCTTGCTCAACAACGGTAAATAAACCAACCGTAACATCATTACCTATCGTGGCTTCTGGATGTACAAAAGCTTGATCAGAAATACCTTGTGCGACATTTTCCGTGACGCCAAATTTTTCTAATAAAACAGCAATGCTAGCGTAGACGTCGTCTACTCTAATTAAGGTTGGAGATAAAGCTTGGGTAGGTTGAAAATCTCTACTGACCAACAAAACAGACGCTTTGGTAGTGTAGATATAGGACTCATACTTAGCATTAGATAAGAAACAGATAGAACCGAGTTCTGCCTCTTCAATCTTGCTTGGTTTAGTGACTATAACGTTAGGATCTCCCTCTAAAGTACCATCCAAAAATTTAGACAATTCTTTTGCAGTAACTTGCATCGTGCAAAGGTAGCAAATATTCCTTGTATTAAAGAGTCAAAATTATTTTTAGCAATTAGAAGGAGGATGAATTTAACAGTTCCATTTTTTGATCCGTCTTATTTCCAATGCTTTTCCTCCTAAAATAGCCTTATCCACGGCTAAACACAATTCTATATTTGTCCTTCCTAGTCCTATAATCAAAGAATAGTCCGTAAAAATCATCGTTAAAAAGGGACGAAGCTAAAGTCTATTCCCACTTATCCTGACCAAGTTATAATTTTTACAAATAAGCATTTCCATCGTCAGAAACGGTAAAGATGAGGACTATTTTCTAACCCTGTAGGCATTACCAACTGCCCCAAAACAGTATAAATTCTCTCTCCCAACTGCACAGGTATGTCACCATGCATTACCAACTGAGCGCAGTACAGAGGCCACGATACCCACTTCGCCTATGCATGGAAAGACGATCGTTTTTGGATGAGGACGCGACCGACGCACGAGTCGAGCCAGCATATCTTCGCCGTTGACCCCGACGGAGCTGACCGGCGCGCAGACGTCGCCACGAGCCGGTCAGCGAGTGAGGGATCAACGGCAAAGACTGTGCAGCGAGAGGAGCGCGGAGCAGTCCCGTCCTCATCCAAAAACTTGAGGCCTCCGTAATGGGGTGCACCTCCATCCACGCCGGATTACGTCGGAAACGCGTCGCCACGTCTCATACCCGAAGTGGGTGACCGGCATTACATTGCTATGCCCTTTTCACTGAATAAACAGCGTTATAAGCTAAGCCGTTGGGTGCGGACCTTTCAGACGCTGTCAGACTTTCATAGTGCCACTAAGACGCTGTCATAATTTGATAGTGGCACTATCAAAGTCTGACAGCGTCCGAAAAGTCCGCGCCCAACGGCTAACCGTAATTTATAAGTTTCGCTGTTTATTTGTCAGTCCAAACCGCAACCGGTAGTGCGCCATTACGTCCACGACTACGAAAACTCCGAACCACGTCATGGTCGCGAGTAACAAGAAAAAGCCTCGTGGAGCCCTCATGGCGCCCTCTGACGCTTGAAAACGGAGTCGTTAAAAGGGGTAAGTCGCGCCGGGGAGGGCGACGGAGAGGGGGGAGGGTGGGAGATAGCCGAACTCGAGACTGCATACCCAAAGCGACATCGCACTCCTCACATGTCCAACTTTTTCTTGCACGTTCTGCCGAGTGACACCACGGTTCGAATTTCCCCAACACGATCACGACGTCTGCCACTCTGGTAGCAACTACTTACTATTTCGACGCGGAATAGACCAAATGTGACAGCAGTATTCCTCACGTTTCAAAAATATCGCCAATGTACGCAAATATTTCCTACTCTTCCTATCAGACCACAATGCGATCCAAAAATAGGTACCATTTCCAAACATCCTCCATTTCAGAATGTTTCCAAACTGGTAGCATGGTGATGATATGATGACTCAATTATAATAATCATCCAAGTTGAAGCCTGTGTCGATCTCCATAATAACTGAGTCGGGCATCTCGAGGCCCGCATCACCCTCCTCGAGCAGATCGTCCGGCACAGTTGTCATAGAAGTATTCAGAGGATGAGCATTCGTCTGGTTAATCTCGGACTTGTCAGTCACACTGTCTGCCTTGGCGGTCTCGAGTATCTCGTACAGTCCCCTCGCGAGTACTGCATCGAGATCAATATTCGGTGAGCCGTCTGTATTCAGCAACGGCGGCTGATCATTGAAAGGCAGGGGTACAGACAGTACCGTACCTTCCATTCCGGCAGGCAAAACATTGTAACCAAATTGAGTGCACGGCTCCGGGTTTCCAATGATTTAATCCTCCAGTGGCGGATCAGTCATCATTGTGTCTAGAGTATCGCGACAAAGGGTCTGCTTCTCATAAAAATCTGTAGCAATAGTCTCGAGGTCACGGCTGTCAAAATCGGCCTCCTCAATCAGCTTAGTCGCAGGCTCGATACTGAAGGGATTAAAAGTAGTAAATACAAAAAAAGTCGTATGTACGAGTCGTTGTAATGACCTCTTCATCCTCACCGTCCTCGTTGTAGCGAATTATTTGCTTCACAAACATAGACGACGGCGAGTCGTAGAACTGTGCAGTACGATAGCCAAGGCTCTCAAAGTGATTCACAGACAGAGCTACCTTCACCTCAGTATCGTTAATCATTGTTGTCGGGGTCTTGGAGGTTTCTGCCAACTCCATCATATTCGCGTGCGCGTATCCTTTAGCGCCAAGTCCAATGGCAAAAGACAACTCAGCCTTTTTAAAGCAACTCTGTATTTAGTGGACGTGGCGGTACTACAGTCCGCTTCGCCCTCAGCGTAAGACCATAATCAAGAAAATTTATATTCTTAGTCGCGAATGATCCGACCCTAGAAAGGGTAATAGGTTTGGTAGCAGGACTGGTGCCAACATAAACACCACGCGTTTCATCGTGCGTGATAATCTGAAGGCCGGCAAGTGTCGGGTTCAATACCTGTACGTTTAGCGGCAGTGGCACACGGGTGGATGATAAGGAATTTATTTCTCCTTTTTTGCGCGACGACCGGCAGTGTCGTTGCTGCGACTGGAACGACGCGGCATTGTTCCTTTGGGTAGAGTTTTGGAGCGTAGGGTGTGTTGGTGTTGATAGAGGAACTGAGGCTGGTGACTCCAAACTTCAGCTCTCGGGTCTTCCCTTGCGACTTTTATGCTATAACTTGAAGCCCAGTGGCCCAGACCTCTTTCTTTATTGCGTCTTTCCAATGTTCTACATTTTCACCAGAAAGAGTTTCACCAAGAGTAGAATTATCTGGATCAAAGACCTTGCCGACACTATTTTTCTTGGCGACATTGACTTTTGATGGATCAAAACGCTCGACTCGCCTCCGCTCTCTCCTCGGTCTTTCAATGCTTACGACTTCAGTGTTTTCTCCTCGGCTTTCAGAGTCAGAATCATTCTTGTCGCTTTCCGATGGCGATCTTTGGTATTTCGGGTCTTCAGTTCCTTTATTGGCCATTTTGTGATACTCCCAAATCGGAATATCGTCTGGATCTTTGTCATCTGAGGAGTCTCCATCAGATTCAGATTCTTCGTCTGAGCCTCCAGCAGAGTAGTTCGTGTCATCACTGGGAGAATCACTGTCCTCTTCAGAGTTTCTTTGCTCAGATTCTTCCTCAGTAGGCCAACGATACTCGTCAAAATGCTTGCCATATTTGGGAAAATCCTTTCATCAAAGCGAGCATGCCTCACGTAGTGAATATTTCCGGTATCAATATCCAGTACTTTGTACTGCTTACCCGGCAGAGTTCCAAGGAGTGCCATCTTCACAGCTTTGTCCTGTAACTTGTTGCGAGTCTCATTCGGAATCTTGGCATAGGCGAGGCATCCAAATTTTCGGATAAAACGCAGATCTGGCTTCCTCCCCGTAAGTATTTCAAAGGGAGACTTCCCATCCTTTTCAGATGGCGTCAGATTTCAAAGAGAAGAAGCTTGCAAGACAGCCTGAAAGAACCATTCTTGGCCACGTCGACTACATGAACAAGAAACAACGGCTATCACTGAATATGTACTGTTCCGCCTTTTTTAAAACCTGGAGCAATCCACAAAGCACAGGAAACGTGGTCGAGAAAGCTGTGGCGGGCACTGATGGTGTCACTGCAGCACTTATTAATGCGCATAACTAGAAGAATTCTTCTTCGCACGAGCGAGTGATTTCCACCAAATATGCGCGAAGTGTAGCAGTTCTTTCAACTTTTGAAGATCCTCCCTTCGAAGGGCCTGCCCAACACTAAGTGCTAAGTGCTGGGAAAGCCATTCGAAGTGAGGATCTTCAAAAATTGAAAGAACTGCGCTTCAACAAAGTCCCTCAAAAATTCTGCGATATTGATTTACACAATGGCTTTTTTGACATTGGTGGGTTTTGAACCCAGAACTCACCCGGTCATGCATGACATGCATTGTGTTTTGTGAGTGGATTAAATTCACTCATGAGTAGGTGCACCTCAAAACGTTGTCTCGTGATCACTAGCAGTCTTACAAAATTTGACGAAGATCACAAGTTCGATCTCGGTTTGGAGATCTTGTATTTTGCTTTAATTTTTGTCAGAATGTTATCATACCGAATTATTTTCCGCCATCTTGTCATGTACGTTCCTCAGTATGTGACGTTTTGTTATGTTCGTACGGTCGGTGAAGGCATTTATATATACAGTGATTTGCCCTTCAAGACTGGGTTTTTGAGTCGGCCAAATGGACTTCGGCCTGCGTAGAATTACGGATTGAGCGTTGGAGCTCCAAATGCAGTAGCTTAATCCGCCATAAACACGTTAGTAGACGCGCTTCGGAGTGGTGCTTTGGCGATCGGCGATTCTCTTGGCGTACGACATGAGAAACTCAGTCGTATCGTCTGAGCAGCCGCCGAAAGTATCGAAAACTGCTGCCCTGAACCGGAAGCCGGTGACCTCTTCTAGGCCACCTGGTGACAAAGGCGCTCCCGGTGAAGAACATGGGCACGGGACTCCTGTAAAAGAAAGTTTCCAGGCGGCCCGTACTTTGCGGAGGTAATCACGCGCCTTCTTCGTCTCACCGGCGCCCGAGATAGCTTCTGTGGAGGAGGAAGAGTTGCGTGAAGCCCGGCGACTTTCAACATAGGCTATGTTGAAGGCGCCAGTGACGAGGAAGTCTATGGCTGTTGGTCTGCCGGGATCCTCTCCAGGGGCCACCGGCGGGGGGGAAGACGAGGGCGCCGGCTGGGCGGTACGTGGTGCCAAACAGGAGGCCAACGGATTCCTGTCGGCCGTATTTGCCCTGGTAAGCTAGGCCGGTGCTGGCGACGCGAACCATTTGGGGAAGATGGTCGCTTGACGATCATGTCTGGCGACACATCCCCAGCCGGTGAAGCAACCGGGGATGACGTGAATGCCGAGCTTGTCGAGGACGAGCTCATCGCAGCAACCGCAACGTAGCCAGACTGGCTCGGCCGAATCGTCGTAGACATAGCACCCTAACTAGATGCGCATCATCATGCTCCACATATCGGTGGAGCAGAACGGAGTATCGTCCGGCTTAGTTGAGAGGAAGGCGTTGGCGCCTGGGAGAAGGAGGGCGAGGATGCGTCGGCGCGTGAAGAATAGGTCCTATTATTCCGACGGCAATTCTCTGGACAGTGCTATCGGCGCGTTCGGATTGCAGAAGCGTTGGTGGAAGTCGTCCTCCCGACGCCCTTCTCTCAACTTCTTCTGGAACACGGCCTGAATGAGGATGTTTTGTGTAGATTCAGGCATGTCAGAGAGGAGGAGAGAGTATCGCGGTGGGAGGATGCCGTCTGCTGCGGCAGATAGAGGGGGCTGGGGGCGAGGATGTGTTGCTTGGCGACGACGTAGATAGACGCTTTCGTCGGAGCGTGTCTGCGCTCTATTGCGCGTACGTCAGCGGACTGGACGAGGCTGCCGAAGTATGCGCAAGGCGCAAGGTCCACCGCAGCGTATAGGACGAGGCCGTCCAGTAAACGAGGGAGCCTCGCTTGGCGGCGGGCTGCGGCAGAGCGCGGTACAATGCAGATGCGTTCGAACCACGATCTCTTCCGCTCGTAAAAGTCCCACCATAGCGTCTTCACGTCGTTCGGTGGAATGAGGCGGAGAAGGTGCGTCATGCGGCAAGCCGACACGGTGACGCGGTGGATGTTGTGGGCTATGCGACCGTCTGGAATAGTCGATGCTAGAGCGAGCGACGTATCGATGGCGTCTATCTTCTTGAGGATGAAAGTGGACAACGGCGACCCGATCGAGACGCCAGGAATCTTGATGCCGTCAGAAGATGGTCGTAGGTCCAAGTTGTAGACTTTCGATAAGGGCTTGAGGAGGAGGATTTTCTGTGTGGGACAAAAAGCTTTCGAATTTGCTGGCCGAAGAATAAAGTTGATCGTCTCACCGTACTCGGAATTAATGTCGATTGAGAGCTTGACCTGCTCGATCTTTCCGACGAGCAGCCCATCGTCTGCGCATCATCGATTCACGATGAGGTCGCATTCCGTTTCAATGCGCTGGACGATGGGGTAGATGGCGAGAGCAAACATGAGGGAGCTCGCAGGATCCCCTTTCTGAGCTTCCTCCTGGCTGCGGAAATATTCGTCTCCGAAGCGCAGAAACGGCTGCCCCTTCGGGTATAATGAGTTAGCAAAGCGGATTAGGGAGAGCGAGTGCTAGGCCGTCTGTCGGAGCATCTCTGCCCGACTCGATCTGTAGAAAGCATTGCATGCGTCGACGGAGACGCCTATTTACGTCGGGTCGTGGCCTATATTGCAAAAGGCGTCTCTGGCGTCATGAAAGATAGCGTCTAGGTCAGACTTGACGCCGCATCCCACCTGGAGCGGCGCCAGGTGCGCCTTAGCTTCGGCAATAGACGCCGGCATGAGAGACTTAGTGATGAGGCGCCTCATGACGACGCCGATGGCGATGGGCCTGATCTTCGCTCCACCTTTGTCGAGGTAGATGAGGTTGGCGGCGGACGTCGATGGAGACTCGTCGGCTGAAAGCGTTTTGTGCTACCATTGCAAGGAGATCCAAGCCGGATAAATCAGGATGGAACCTGTGCTCAGTATTGGCGACGAGCAGTAGCCA
The DNA here is from genome assembly GCA_032361265.1 of Devaleraea mollis. Classification (NCBI taxonomy): domain Eukaryota; phylum Rhodophyta; class Florideophyceae; order Palmariales; family Palmariaceae; genus Devaleraea; species Devaleraea mollis. The sequence goes on along the minus strand of JAULCF010190002.1, from coordinate 5,001 downwards.
GCAGCCGCCCGCTCGGTTAGGCCCGGTCGCAGAGTCTTTATCCATTTCGGATAAGGCTGATCGAACGGTGTCTGCGCTGAATATATGCTTCGGCGGTAGATCTTAGGTGGTATGAGAGAGACAGGGTCTTCGGAAACTGGAAAAGGGTGGAGAGTTTTCATCCTGTCTAGCATTCCCGGTGCAGCCAGATCAAACGTAGCGCTTTAGGCTTTGGCCGCCTTGCCGTACAGCGCCTTCTCGCCTAGGCGCTGCACTTTTTTAATGCGGAAGCGCTTCTCGGTTTCTTCGTTGCGGGCCGCTCTCCTCGCGGCGGCGGAATGCTCGAGGTCGAGGCGTGTTTCGTGCGTCACGAGCATCTGCGCCCACAGCTCTCCGTATTCATTGCGCTCAGCGCGCATGAGCCTCTGTGTCATAGCTGCGAGGCGGCCCGTCGATGATCGCCATACTCTCTCCCCACGCAGCGTCTTTCGGAAGAAGATTTGGTAGGAGATAGTCCACACTTTGTACGCCATTTCTTCCGCCGCCGAACTGGGCTTTGCAAAGTACACATTGCGGAGAAGATGCTAGGAGAAGATGGTCGCACGGGCAAGGGTGGGGCAGGGCAGAGTAGCGTGTACGTCGCACGACCTGAGAGGGTCAGGATAATCTCTTGGGTGGAAGGAAGATTGGTTGGTGGTTTAGGAAATGTCGACTGAAGAAGTTGCGGCGGCACGCTGGCCGAGCCGGGAGTTGTGGGTTCTGGCGGGTGAGGTGTAGATGCGGCTTGCTCTGGGGTAGGTGGGTGAGCTATGTTTGCTGGCGGCGTCAGCCCAAGGCTTGGCGCCGCACGCGCTGTCCTCACCTGCGTTCTAGTAGTGCGCGGCGACAGGGCTGTGCTAGCGGCGTCTCCCTTTCAGATCGGAGAGGTGGTGAGGGTGACCGCCGGCGTCGCGCCTTTGCACGGAGCATTGGTGGCACAAGGGATCGTCTTCCCTATAAACTCTGCGAACCGAAAGCAGAGGCGCTTGTTGCGGGCGTAGATCTCATGGAAGAAGACGGCTACTTTCGCGGACGTGGCGGATTCTAGGACTGGAGGAGTGGAGATGTGGAAGAGTTTGATGTGTGTAACGCATGAGCCCCATGTGGTGAAGGTTTAGGGGCTCTCTCATCTCCTCCTAAATCATTTTTAAGTGCATGAGAAGGGCGGGGCTGGCGCCTCAATATGTGGCGCGTTAGATTGTGGCTGTGTCATCGGGAATGTTGGGGTGTGTGCGCTGGATACGCGTTATGATGGGGATGAAGTTTGGGTCTTGAGCCTTGTCTCGATCTTGTTCTTGCGTCGCCCCTGTGCACCGCTTAATCCCGATCGCTAAGAGGGCGATTCTTCTCCTCACCAGGAGCAGACTTGCCCAATGCCACAACGGGCTTACGAAAACGGTGGACAAAGCCATTCGCGTTAAAGGGACCACACATTCGCGCAGGAAGGACTTGGGAAGCGCAACCGAGGTATGAGCTGCCCTGACAAAACGGACGCGTACCCTGCAAGACCTCCGAAGACGCATCTAATATCTCTGGATGCGACAACCCCTAGCATCGACGCTCCAGCCCGGCCCAGCGAGCGCGGAGCTGGAAACGGGCGGAAATCTATTGAGAATGGGCCTGGAGGGAATATAAGGTCGGAAGGAAGGAATTTTCGGTGAATAGAGAGATGGAGGGTAGCTGTGCATTTTTAGTCGGTGATAGGTCTTTTTCTGTAGTGTAGAGTGTAGGAGACTCTTCTGGAGAGAGGTGGTGGACGGGGAGAGTAAAGATGAGCAGGGCGTGTCTAGGATTCTATGTCTGCCGGCTCGTCCTCTGGAGAAACGTCCGCTTCCTCGAACATCTGTGTGTCTGGAGAGACGTCTGCTGGATCGATGGTTGTGGCATCTCTGTCGCAGGAAGAAGTGTCATCGTCGTCAGCAAAGTCTGTAACAAGGTGGTAGAGTTGTCTTCAAAGGCTGAAGCAGCCTCAATAAGCGGAATAGGGCCGAGTCGTTGACCGGCGACGGGGTGGGGTCAAGGAAAGTGCTTTGAAGTCATCGACTTTGGATGCCAGGAGAGTAAACATGAGATAAACATAGTCTGTGCTTGGTCGAATTCATCGCGGCGCGCATCAGCGGCGCTCCGCTGCTCGGCGGTGATGTCTCCTTTGTCACTCTCAGCAACGGAGTCAAGCGCGGTCTTGGCGCATACAGCGTCCTCGAGGGCCTCAAGCGCATGGAAAATGGTCATCTCCATCGCTTTCTTGTGATTGAGCACTGAGACGATGGAACTAGCTCTTTTGCGGGTTTATGCTGATATAGCGCGAGCGTGGGGGCTGTCGGGCTCGCACGTTGTGTTCTTATGCCTGATCAGAGGTGACGGCGGACACAGCGTTGTCGTATGCGGTCTGTAGGCGGCGAGTTTCCGCGTGGTTTTCTTGCCAGCTTTCTGGATCGCCCGCAAAGCGTCGTCTAAAGATACATACGAGTCGTAGGTGGAGGGGTCGGTGGAGGTGTCGCTGTTGGCGCTGATGTCAACATGGTCGGCTTCGGTAGCGTTCTCAGCAGTGACTCTGGCCGCGGCTGTTATCTGTGGGGAGACTGCAGCAGTAGGGTCGTCTTCGACGCCGGCGACGCCGCTGTCGGCGTCGTTGGTGGTCGTGGAACTGGCATCGTCGGCGGTCGTGGCTGCAGCTGCTGCATAGGCTAGGGCCTTGTTCTCGGCTCGGAAGTCAGTGGCAGCCAACCTGGCGTGCCTGTTGACGATACCCTTGGCTGCCTCTCCGAATTTCCTGAGGAATTTTGTAAAACATTTCTCCGAAGACTGCGGCGAGCCGATGCCGAGCTGGGAATTGGCCTGGGACTGCGCAAATTCAACCCTCTCATTGTGCAAAAGTTCAGCCATGAAGTCTGCGGACGGGCCGTCGGGTGTCTCCCGAGAGCGTTTCCGCGGGCGGTCGGGGAGCAAAGGAATGGAAAAGGCCTCTTTTAAGCTCCTCACGCAGCGTGATAAACTGCTCTGCCCGCAGACGAGCCCGAAGCTCAGCTGCCGATATGCCCGCATGCTTCACAAAGAGGGCGACTTTCTCCTTCTGCATCGTTGCAAGGACGTGGTCGACTGCCAGTCCCCAGTGGGGAGAGGTCGACAGGCGTTGTGATGACGGGCGACGGTGACGGCGAGGAAGGGGCTTAGAAGGCGTTAGTCGGGACATGAGAGACATTTGGCAGGACTGGCAGTGGGGCAACTAGAGGCGCGGGCGAGGGGGCGACAGACAGTTGGGCAGGCTCAGCGTAAGGTGCTGGGGCGGTGGACGAAGCGACCTCTGTGGCATGTGCGGCGTGTGCGCCGACCATGGCGTCGGCGACTCGATGATATATTGTCATCGCGCTCGATCGGTCGGCGGTCGGTTGGTTAAGATGTTTATATGTGGCGGGTAGTGATAGAAATCGTATTTGGCTTGGCAAACATAAAATCGCTGAAACCTATTGAAAGTTCGAACCTGGACCGAGAGCTTTCGATTGGCGCAAAGAACGTATCTTTCCGTGAAGTATACTGAGCACCGGGCAGAGAGGGCACTTTATCTGAGAGAGGGGATAGAGATATGGTTAGCGCTAAGTCACTGCAAGTGATTTGGTGCGCCCGAGAGGAAGATTCGCCAGTGTTGACGTCGGTACCCATCTCCTATCGATGCCCAAGGTGAGTACGTAATGTACTCACACGAGTTTATTGTTTTTCGGTCGACTACGGCGCTCATAGCACTGTCTATGAGTAAGTTATGAGACCGCCTAAAACTGGGTCGTTTTGCGCGATTACGGTCAGTGATGCTGGGCACGTGAGCCGGTGTTAGCAGTGATATCATAGATGAAATCACTGGAAGAAAAACGCTTGGTACCGGGACAGCAGTGCCTCCAGATAGTTAGGCTTAGTGAAGCGCTAGTCTAGAGCTAGTGACACTGTGAGGGTATTGTTAGTAGCACTAGTCACAGATGTCAGGGTTATGGCCATTTTGCAGTTGCATAACAAGCTTGCTCAAACTAAGGTTTGAAGGTGTGACTGACCTTTTTGCCGTTCACCGCTTTGTTTTAGGTGCCCCCCTGGTGTCCTAGCGGAATATCATTCCCGCTAGACATGTGGCTGCGTTTTACGCTTGTCACACTAACAGGTTAGGTGTGGAAGGCAGTAAACATCTCCACTTTGTTGTAGAAGAAACTTTCGCCAACACTCTGTCGATCTGTCGTAGGATCCAGATTTATTGACACGCGTTTGTTAAAACGCATTCTAAATTTTCCTGACAATCAAACCCGAATGTACTTGCACGTACATTCGGGTTTGATTGTCCATGGATATTCGGGCACTGGCTTGCCCATTGGGAATTCTTAAAGTGCTTAAGCACATCATAGCGATAGTGCTAGGGCTACTACATAAATTGATTATGCACGCTGTTCTCCAGCCTTCTTGAGAAGGGTTTGGAATTTCTTAAGTGCGGCTGTGGTGACGGAGTCCTTCAAGGACGAGAAGTTCTCGGTGGAATTAAAAGATTCTAGGAGCCATACCGGTAAGTCCGCAGTGAGGACTTTGAGCTCTTCCCATGTGTCCTCACCCGGAAATCCGACCCAGCTTACCAACAAATCAAAATTTCGACGGGTTGACCGTTGCAATTCCTTAAATTACTCTACTAGGTAGAGGGATTTTTGTTGCTAAGTGAGGTGCTCTTTGAGCTCCTCAGTGACATCCAGTGTAGCTGAGTTATAAAACTTCAGGTTCGAAACCGTGTCATCCATGTGACATGGATGTCCCTCACCTTGCCGTCCAATTGGTTTTGAATTTTAGCAACAAGAGGCGTACTTTGGTTTTGAATTTAGCAACAAGAGGCGTAATGAAACCTAGCACTCTTGTTGGCCCAGTCCATGTGACTGTGAGCTTATTCACCTTTTGTGGTTGAGGGCACCCAATAAGGACGAAATCACAGACATCAAAGTTAATGGCGGTGACATTTGTCGC
>JAULCF010188890.1:0-29011 GCA_032361265.1 Devaleraea mollis | reverse complement strand
ACTAGCCTCTCACCCCTTTCTCTACTAGAACGTTGCCAAAGCATTGAATTCAAACTAGGAAGGGAAAGGCTTGAAAAATGGGGACCAAGGACTATTGATATTGATATTGCTTACTTCGAGCAATTAATTGTATCTGTTGAAGAATTGAATATTCCACAGAAAAATCTGGAAAATCGCAATTTTGCTTTAACTCTGCTTTGTGAGCTAAATTCAGATTATGTGCACCCTATCCTTCTGAAGACCAACAAAGAGCTATTATTAAATTGTTCTGATTCTTTACCAGTAAAAAAGATTCATGAGCAAGCTTAATATTCCATACAAATATCTAGTCATAGAAGGCAACATTGGTACTGGTAAAACAACCTTCTGCCAGAAGATGGCCTATGAATATAATGTGAGCTTAATTCTGGAGCAATTCACGGACAACCCATTTCTTCCGCTTTTCTATAAAGACCAAGATCGATTTGCTTTTCCTGTAGAGTTGTTTTTCATGACTGAAAGATATAAGCAAATGCAGAAGAGTATGCAGACAGTAGATATGTTTCATGACTTCTACCTATCTGATTATGCTTTTGTGAAGACTTTACTATTTGCCAGGAAGAATCTTCAAGAAGAAGAATTCAAATTGTTTCAAATGCTCTATGGAGTAATGGCAAACAATTTCCCAAAGCCAGATCTATTGGTTTACTTCCACAGAGATGTAAATATCCTAATGGAGAATATCAAGAAAAGGGGAAGAGATATTGAAGTGGATATTAAAGAAGCCTATCTGAAAAAGGTTCAGGATTCTTACTTTGAGTATTTTAGAGACATTACTAGTTTCCCCGTTTTAATTATCGACTTGAAAAACTTGGACTTTGTCAAGAATGAAGACGCATACAAAATAGTCCTAGGACTAATCGCTAAAGAATACAATCCAGGTGTTCATCGTATTAGTTTAAATGTATAAAAATAAAAAAGGCAGCTTGCTTGCGCAAACTGCCTCATATTTTCAAAAGAAAAATTCTTAGTTATTCTTTTTCACTGCATCCTTTACTTTAGAACCAGCTCCTTTAATTTTCTCACCAGCTCCTTTTAAAGCTCCTTTGATTTTATCAAGGAAGATTCTAATTCTCTTTCCATCTTTATCAAGGTAAGTCCCATCTTCAGCGATAGTAAATTCACCTTTCTTAAAGATAATCTTACCTTTCTCATCAACAAGATCTCCAGCTGGACTAACCATTAACTTCGCTTCCATCTTTCCTTCTGGTACATCAGACATTGCTCCATCAGCAGCAGCTCCTACAGCTCCAGCAGCAGCTTCTCCAGCTTTAGTTGTCGTTGTTGAACCATTACTATGATCACTGTGATCACCAGAATGTACAGTTCCATCAGCATGTGTATGCGTGTTGGTAGCTGTTGTCTTCTTAGTGGTTGTAGTAGCAGTATTACTAGTTGCGTTAGTTTTTGCTTGCTCTGTTGTAGTTGTGGTAGTTGCTTTATCAGCAGTTCCTCTTCCCATAAACCACCAAGCCAATCCACCTAAGATTGCCAATGGTAATAAAAGCTTAAGGAATCCACCTCCTCCTTTAGGAGCAGCAGCTTCCGCTCTTGTAGCTGCAGCAGCAACTCTGTCATCAGATTTGTTAGAAGCAAATCCTAACATCTTACCGATTTCAGCAGGCATACCCCCAGCTATATGCTGACGTTGTTCACCTAACATGTTTTTAAGTCCAACAGCATCTAGTGCTTTGTTCTTAATTCTCTTTCCAATAAAGTTAATTGCGATTGGAGCCAAAAGACTCATCAAAGATCCAGAAGAACCTCTTGTCAATCCAGTTACTTTACCTAAGATGTTCATAATTGAACCAAGGTTTCCACCGAAAATAGAAGAAAGTAATCCATTTCCAGAGTCCATCATTCCTTTAGATTTCTCACCTCCTAGAATATCTCCTAAGTTGTCAAGTAATCCTCCGCTATGTCCACCTTTTGTAATTAAATCTAAAAGAGCACCGGCTCCTTCCGTTGTAGAACCTTTTTTCATAAGTCCACCGATCAATGCTGGAAGCATTGACCCTAATGCTGAACTTGCTTGGTTTTTGTTAATCCCAGATAAACCAGAAATCTGCCCTAATAATCCATCGTCTAGATGATCAGTTACCGTTTGTAGTAGATTGAAAGCCATTAATCAAATATTTAAATAATGTTAATAATATATTTACATACCTATACTAGGGTATGTTTTGTTTTAGTCGTTTATTATAGATTACATGCTAATACATAGCAATGCTGATAATTTATTGTTGTGGTGTGTGGGTGTTATTTAAGACGATTTGAGATATTATAGTCACAGGGTAATACTATATTTACTATCTACTGTCCATTATTTGGAAATACAAATATACTAATTTCATCATCTAAATGAAAGTTCTTCACACTGCAGACTGGCATATTGGGAAAATATTACATAAACAATCGTTAAAAAGCGAGCTAGAATTGTTCTTTAATTGGCTTTTAACCGTCATATCCACTGAATACGTTGATGTTTTACTTGTTTCTGGTGATGTATTTGACTTGGCTAATCCGTCATCAAAAGACAGACAACTTTATTATAATTTTCTCAGTAAACTGAGTAAACTAGACCTTCAGGTAGTCATTACTGGTGGAAATCATGACTCTATAAACCTATTAGACGCACCAAAAGAAATACTAGAAAGCCTTTCTATTTCTGTTATTGGAGGGGCCAAAGAGAACATTAGCGAAGAATTAGTACCTATTAAAAATAAGAATGGAGACATTGAATTGATCGTGGCTGCTGTTCCCTTCTTAAGAGATAAGGATCTCAGGAATAGAAATTCAGATGAAGTTTTTAAGGATCGAGCAGAAGCTGTGAGATTTGGAATTAAGAATCACTATGCACAATTAGCAGACATTTGCGCAAGCGAGTATAAGCAGACACCTTGCATTGCAATGGGACACCTATACGCAAAGGGTTCATTGACTAGCGATAGTGAAAGAGAGATTCAAGTCGGTAATACCGCAGCCGTTGAATCGAGTATCTTCTCCCCTGTTTTTGACTATGTAGCGCTAGGCCACATCCATCGTCCACAGGTGATTGGAAAAAATGAAAACATCAGATATTCTGGCTCACCAATTGCTTTAAGCTTTTCTGAAAAAGAGGATTCTAAAATGGTCTTAATTATTGACATAAAAGGAAAAAATGATGCAGTGGTAAACGCTCGCATGGTTCCAAAATTTCGTGAGCTTAAAAAATTTAAAGGAAGCTATGATCAAGTCAAATCAAAATTGGAACAATATAAGCCTGAATTTGAACTGGATTCATTTGTTGAACTTGAGATCAATGAAACTACTTTTAGTTCAACCATCTTATCTAAAGTTGAAGAACTCGTTGATCAATTTGAAGGATCTGAAAATTATACGATTCTAAAACACAAAACTGTTTTTGAAGAAGGTGCTAAAGATACAGCAGATCTTTTTACGCATGGCCAGAACATAGAAGACCTCACTCCTATTGATGTCTTTAATAAAAGGCTTGAACAGGAAAATCTAGAAGATGATACTTTACAGTTGATGAGAGATGCATTCATTGAAATTCTTGAAGAAGTACAGACAGGAGAATGAAGATATTACAGATTAGATTCAAAAATATAAATAACTTAAAAGGTGAACATCCACCTGTAAGCTTTAGTGAAGATCCATTAAAGTCAGCAGGGATATTTGCCATTACTGGTCCTACTGGGTCCGGTAAATCAACACTTCTTGATGTGATCACATTGGCTCTATTCAATAGAGTACCTCGATATAAAAGTAAGATCACAAAAAAAGGAATAACTGATCTAGGCTCAATAATGACACATCACACCAATGATGCCTACGCAGCCATTGACTTCGAAATCAAAGGAAATCGATTTACCTCAGAATGGAAAGTTTCAAAAAATAGCAAGGGAAAACTTAATGATTATGAGATGTACATCTATGATGCTTCAGGGAAGCCACTAGATCTCAAGAAAAAAGATGTACCTGAATACAATGAAAAACTGATTGGATTAAAATATGATCAGTTTGTGAAATCCATCATACTTTCACAGGGTCAATTTTCAAAATTTTTGAAAGCAGATGAGAACGAAAGAGGTCAACTACTTGAGAACTTAACTGGAACAGGTATTTATCGAAAGATTGGAAGGAAGATTTATGAGAAGAGTAAGGAAATCAAAAATCAAGTTGAGCTAGAGAAGAAGGTCTTAGACAATCTCACAACATTGTCAGAAGTAGAAATACAAGAAATAAACGAAGAGATACAAGTATTCACAAAACAGGCTACCAGTTTTGATAAAGAGATCAAAAAAATAAATGAAGCTACTCAAATCAAGAAAGAGCTAATCGCACTGCAAGCATCTCTGCTAACATCTGAAACCGAATCTAAAAGTTTGGCTATTAGAATTGAGAACTTTGGCGTGAATGCGAAAAGACTTGATCTACACAATAAACTAAATCCTGTAAAAGAAGATATCGTTCTTTATAAAGATGCAAAGTCAAACCATAGGTTGACGACCAAAAATCTTGAGGAATACAAAGAACAGTTTGAAAAATCCAAGGGACTATACCTTGAGTCTATTAAAGACATGTCCAAACTAACAAAAAAGGAAGTTACGAAGGAAAATTTCCATACTGTTATGAGATCATTTGAGAATGAAATCAACGCGTTAGATCAAGAGCTTACGAATAATAAAAAGAAAGGAGTTGAGGCAAGAAATAGAATCAACAAGTTGAAAGAAAATTATTCCTCAAATATTTCTGCTAAGCCAGATGAAGCAATTTCAACACTTCAAGAAAATATAATCGGCTTAAAAACTAGAATCCAAAAAGCTAAGCTAGCACCTGATTCTAAACTAGGACCAAGTAGAGAAAAACTTAAAGCACAAAAGACACAATATGAGGATCTGTTACTCATCAAACATGAATACGATCACATCTTAGAAGCTCAATCAAAAATTGAAGTTAGTGAAAAGAAGATAAAAACTTTTATGGATGAAATCGAAAAACTCATCCCAACCAAAAACAAAAGTGACAAACTAATTACAACTTCGAAAGAGCTTCTTACTGCACTTGAAAAAAGGAAAGAAGATGCACTTAAAATAGCAAGCCTTGAAGCTCACAGACTAAGTCTTATCAAGAACGAACCTTGCCCACTCTGTGGATCGACAGAGCACCCATATACAGAACACCTGCCTGCATCTGAAAAGCAAGAGATTGAGAAAAAGATCTCAAACACCAAAGATGATATTAAGAAACATGAAACTGAACTCAATGGCATTAATGAATCACTGACAAAAGCCAACACGGCATTGAAGCTCACAAAAGAAGAAAAAGAAAATCTTGAATTACAGTTAAAAGCATCGCAAAAAACTCTCACTGAAAAGCTAGAAAATCATCCAAATAAAGGAAACAGTTCTGCAGAGAAAATTGCTACAGAAATCACTGCTTTAAATGTTGAAAATAAATTACTTGAGGACTCTATCCTTGCGCTTGATGAATATAAGATATCCATTCAACTACTAGAAGGCTTTCAAGAATTGAATGAGGCGATATTGATAAATGGGAAACTTTCTACTCAGAGAAAGGAAAAATATGACGGCGAAAATCTTGGCGATCATACCAATAAATTACAAGATGAGTTCCAAGAACACGGCACCAGCATAACGAGGTTAAAAGAGGCCATTGACAAAGAGAGTAAAGATTCAGATCGAGCAAAAAAATCTGTTGACCTTCATCAAGGAAATTTAAAGCCAAAACTTGAAAAACTAGGCTTCAAAAGCATTGAGGAAATGAGTGAGCACTTCTTGGTAGAATCAGAAGAAAGAGAACTGGTGCTAGAAAGTGAATCAATCAAAAAATTACAAACTGAGAACTTAACCAAAATCAGTAGTGACAAGATTAAAATTGCTTCTCTGATCACAAAAGACTTACTTCCAGAGTCAGCTTACGAAGAACTTGTTTCCCAACAAAACAAACTTGAGCTTGAAAGAAATACTTTGGCAGAATCAATCGGAGAAAAAAGAAATCAAATTAACGCTGACAAAGAGACCAAAGAAAATCAAAAATCAAAACTTGAAGCACTTGATAAATTAAACAAGGAGTTTGAAAAATGGTCACTACTTAATCGAATGATCGGAGATCTCAATGGAAACAAATTTGCCAATTTCTCTCAAGGACTTACGTTACAAAACTTATTGGTCTATGCCAATAAACGTTTAGTCAATCTTACTGATCGATATCTATTGGATAAACCAAAAGACGGAGGAGCTCTATTAGTTGTTGATGAATATCAAGGAAGAATACATCGAGCTGTTTCTACACTTTCTGGTGGTGAGAGTTTCTTAATCAGCCTTGCCCTAGCCTTGAGTCTAAGTGATATGGCATCTAGAAACGTATCTTTGGAAAGCTTGTTTATTGATGAAGGCTTTGGGACATTGGATCAGGAGACCTTGGACATTGCAATGAATACCTTAGAAAAATTACAGTCAGAAAGTCAGAAAACTGTTGGTGTAATCTCGCACGTTGAAGCACTCAAGGAACGAATCAATGTTCAGATAAAATTGGAGAAAAACGCTCAAGGATATAGTACGATTAAGATAAGTCAGAATTAGAATCCTGCCACTCTAGGGTTGTCGAAGTCCGCTCCATCTGGATTGATATAACTAATTGAAATTTCAAAACCACCTAGCGAATTAGAAGGTAACCTTAACTTGGATAAGGTAAAGTCATAAGATGCACCGATCTGAATATTCCTCTTTTCAAACATTGCTGAAACGACCAATCCTTCAAGATTTGCACCATCAATACTATTGGCTATCCTCATGTAGGCACCTGCTCGAAACCCAGACTCATTAATATCAATCAAGCTATACGATAAAGAACTACCAATCATCAACAAATAAGAAGGGCCTTGTACGTGAAATACAGCTGCAGGTAAAATTCCCAAATCAGAATTAAATAGATATTTTGCTCCTGCATTTAAGCTTACTCTCCTAAGGTACTTATCGTAAATACTTCCATAATTGGAAATAGAAGGTGTATTGATATGAGACATTGATATTCCAGCATGTGTACTAAATTTCTTAGAAGCAATTCCTGACCAAGCCAATCCAATATTTAAATCTGGATAGACACTACTGTTATAGTCTTGATCAGTAGGAACCGGTTCTCCAGTAGGCAGATCTCTGTCCACTAAAAAAACTGTAGCGTCAAACTGCCTTCCAAACCATAGATTACCCCACTCTACTGAATTCTGACCTAGCCCTAGTTGCATTCCAATGCTGAGATAATGGCTTAATCCATTATAGCTACCTTCTGATAATTGCATGTTATAGCTTCCTGCCAAATATCCTCTCACCTGTCGAAATTTACCTTCACCTGCAGAGTCTTGTATGATCATTCCTCCCAAAGTGAAAATGTTCTTTTTTTCTGGTTTAAACTTATAGTCAAAATTAAGAAAGGCTGTTTTGTATGAATTAGGAGATTCTAATAATGAATACCATTGATCACGATAGCTGACTGATAATTTAGATTTACCTTGAAACATTCCGGATAAAGCTGGATTAATAGAGCTTGCTGCTTGATAAAATTGGCTAAACACTGGGTCCTGACCTATAACTAAAGTCATAGAACAAACAAAAACTATCAAACTTATAAGTAAATGCTTTCTCATCTAATTATTGTTGTGCTACCTTCTTGAAACTTTATATCTCCGTTTAGTTTTTTTATTTTAATTCTCCAAGCATAAACGCCTGAATCCATTTCGGTCCCATTAAAGGTTCCATCCCATGCAATTGCTCCAGAATTTCCATCTTCATTAATTACAAAATTGGACTGTGAAAAAAGCAATTCACCCCAGCGATCAAAAACCTCAAAGTTCATTACGTCAACATTTGGTTTACCAAACACCCATAACTTGTCATTTCGATTATCTCCATTGGGAGAGAAACCAGATGGCACATCCACAAAGCTGTTATCATCTTCTCTTATGAAATACTGGTTTGTGGTGTATTTACATGTTGAATCTCTAGCTGTTAAAGTGACAAAGAAATCCGTCTCTACAGATTCGATGATTGGGCATTCACAATCATCACAAGACAACTCAACCTCTGGAGATGAAACTATCCAAGAAAATGACTCCAATATATCCGAATTGGTCATAAATGACAACTTAAGACTTGAGCCAAACTCCACCACCGTATCTAACGGAAGTGTTACAAAAATCTCAGGTGCATCAGGGACAAAAATATCGCTAATATTTACTGTGCAGCCATTTCCATCAATGACTGTAAGGTCATATACACCAGACGAAAGGTCTGAAATTATTTGATTATTAAAATTATTAAGAGAATCTAATAGTATGTTATAGTCCAATGTGCCTCCTGAAACTGAAACGATAATTGAAGCTGATGATTCACCAAAACATGCTGGCGGAATCACCTCATAAGTAACTGTCAATGGTTCAGAAGGTTGAGTAATTTCATAGTTTTCTTCTATACTACAATCATTGGCATCTGTTATGGTTACATCGTAGAATCCATCTTGTAATCCCATCAATGAATCAAGATTACTTCCAGTACTCCATTCTACAACGTACGGACCAACACCTCCTTCAATCTCACCTACAATTTCTCCATTGGCTTCATCAAAACAATCAACATCATTAACATCTGGACCATATACCAATTGATCAGGTTGTGTCATTTCAAAATCTACTATAAGCACACAGAAATCCTCATCAGTAATCGTCGCAGAGTATACGCCAACTCCTAGATCAGAAGCAGTATTCCCTTCTAAGGTTGGTATATTTGTAGACCATTCTATAGATAATATTCCTGCACCACCTGTTGGGTTTACAGAAAACGATCCATCTTCATCTCCAAAACAATCGAGTAATTTAATCGTATCAACATTGGCTAAAATAGCCGGTGGATTTGATAAAAAAACTGAGTCTATATGCTTGCATCCAAAATCATCCGTTAAAGTAAATGAATAATCTTCTCCGCCTGCAAGATTTCCAATTGCCTCATCTGTGGATCCAGTTTCCCAGATAATGTCTCTTTGATTTAAAAATGTACCATCAGTGTAAAATGATGGTGCTATGCTTATTATACCATCTGCAACATTAAAACAATCTGGTTCTCTTATATCAAAAGACAAATCAAGATCGGGAAAGTTCATAACTTCAAATGACTCTATAATAAAACAATTCTTTGAATCTGTAATTGTCAATTCATAAAGACCAACTGGTACTTGTTCAACTTCAACTCCTTCAATCACACCATCCCACTCAACAGTAAATTCTGGTGCACCTCCTTCTATTTCCAACTCAATTTCTTGGGACAATTCACCTATACAAGCAGCTTGTAATGAAGTAAATCCTAGAATAATTTCAAGCCGTTCTTCAATTTCAATATCTGCCGACACGCTGCAATCATTTACATCACTTACCGTTACACTATAAATTCCAGGTACAAATGAAACACTTGGAGTATTAACAGCTGTGTCCTCCCAATTATAATTGTAGGCACCAGTACCTCCTTCCATTGTTAATTCAATATTTCCCTCATCTCCAAAACAATCAGGTAACTGAGCATTTATATTATCAAACTCCAAAGGAGCTGGGTCATCGATCATTATATTTTTTTCATAATTGCACCCTCCACCATCTGTAATAGTAAAGAAGTACGTTCCCATATCTAAATCCGATTGCGTGAAATCCTCAGACCCATTCTGCCAGGTAATCTCGTATGGTGGACTCACCTCATCTATTATGGTAATAATTGCTTCAGCATCACCCTCACCCACACAACTAATTCCTTCTCCTAGCACTTCGTATTGAACATCTTGTGCTGCTGGAACTACTATTGGCTGAACCGTTGAACAACCAGATTCATCAACTACTCTGATTTGATAATCCCCTGCCGGTAAGAAGTTAAACTCTCCGGTATTATTTTGTATATTTTCTATATAGTAAGTTAATTCTCCGGCACTAGAAGATGACGCTTGCGCAAATACTTGTCCATCGTTTCTACCAATACAACTTGGAGGTGAGCTTGTTACCATTCCAAATTCTGGTCCTAAGCCAGGACATGGTGGTGTCTGACACAATGTGGAATCCAATGCCGTGTTGCATTCACCATTAAATGCAGAAACAAAAAAGGTATGTTCTGTGCCTGACTCTAATCCCTCAAAAATAAATGTCGTCTCCGTAGTTTCAAAAAACTCAGAACTTGAACCTTGATTGACAGAATAGTATTCAACATCTGCCCCTACATCAGTCCAACTTACTTGAACAGATGAAGGACTTAATTGGATACATTCTGGTTCAAATAAAGGCATATCTGTTATTTCCAATACTGTAATTCTTATATCATCTTCTGTTTCACAACCATAAGAATCAGTTATTTCAAATCGATAGGTTACATCATCGGTTGGTGCTGCTGCTGTGAAAAAGCAATCATTGCACACAAGATTGAAATTTGGAGACCATCTTGGTTCAACGGTGTAAGCTGATTCAAAGTGTATGGACCATGATTCCAAATATGAATTTTGGTTTGTGATATCTTGCACAGAAACACTATCTGACTTTACCAAAAGCTGCCATACTCCATTTAAGGAGGATTCTCCATTAAAAATATCATCCCAATTTCCTTCTGGCAAGTACTCTCCATCATAAACATTGTTTCCTCCGAACACAGATCCAATTACTGCATTGCCGTTATTAATGTTCTGAGATGCGTCAATGGTAAAGCAAGTATTTTTGAGTGAATCAATACAAGTTGGACCATATGGATTTGTATTACAACTTGCAGGTTTATTACGTAAGCCATTATTGGTACTGAGTTCAAATATTTGCCCTTGAGGCGGAACCACAAAAAGTTCAATATCTGTCAAGTTTCTCGTCACCAAAGTATCAATACATATCTTGGCAAAAATGTTACGATTTAAAATCTCAACTGGCACTCCTTGTACTTGAATGTTACTTGAATATAGCTCATCGGATTCCCCTATGACAACAGAATTACTACTAGAAAATACTTCAGGTTCCAATATTTCAAGCTCCGGTTCAAACTCTGGATTAATCCTAATAATGTCCAGTTCACAAATTGTTGTATCTGCAGGTAAAATCGGAATCTGCAAGTTGTTATCTTTAATTTTTATTTTAACCGTGTCTGTTCTACACACACTGCGTTCAAATTCTAGATATATAAACTCGTCAGTTTCGTTGTTTCCATCTTCTATTGCATCTAGAATTATTGTAGTAGATGTTGAACCCGCTGCAATAATAATGTCATCAGTTGGAAAATTGTAATCATCATTATTTCTCGCCTGATCAGGAAACTGCCCCTCATTTAGAGGAGCTAGTTTTACTTTTGTATCCGTGCTTAAAGCAAATGGGATACTTACTTCTATTTCGGCAGGTGAACATCCTTCTGCGATGGCGCCATCTGGACTTTCTGTATTTACAGCAACACTTAAGGCCGGAGAATAAAAACTCGCTGCTTCTAAAAATACTGCTGAATCAAAATCTTGATCCTTAACATCACCAATTGCAATCTTTATGGTATACGTTGAACACGGCACTACAATCGCTTGTGCAATAAAGACATCTAGATATGCATTAAAAACTGGAAAATCACCATCACTCACCTCATTGTAATATTGGCTAAAGTTCAAAGACCCTTGTGCCCCAGAACAGTTTATAGAATCAATTCCACCAAGGGTTCCGAGTTCACCGCTGTTGACCGAATTGATCGCAACATTATTATTCATAAAAGTTGTTCCGGATGGATCCGATGGATCAGGAACACGAGCAATATTTAAAGCATCATAATCTCCTCCGCTTGGATTAGGTCCAGAAATGAAAAATCCAAACACATCGTTGAAGTCTGAACAAACAAATGCTGGGTATTCTTCAGAAGCAAAGACATATCTAAAGCGAATGGTATCTGACTCTGGTTCAAAGGTTATCTCATAACGAGCAATATCTTTAATAACACTTCCGTCTGCTGCTATTCCTTGTAAATCGGAATCTGTAATGGAAGTATTAGTGGTTGGATCATTGGCATTGGTATTTTCATCATTTACTTCAGCTGCTTTCTCTGCTAATCCAGTAGAAAGTACAATTCCTTGTTCTAGTCCTATGTATTGACTCCCATTGCTAAACACTCCAACAGCCTCATCAAAGCCATCATAATCAATATCGATAATCTCAAGTCCAGAACCAAGAAAGACATTTTCAATAATGTTGATAGGCGTATACGGCTCAGTATCCCCAGCATTGATTTCAATCTGGGCGTTCAGTAATGATGGGTAGCCTATACAAGCTACCAGTATTACTACCAATATTTTGATATTATTATATTGCATTAACTTTAAGCTCAGTATTTCGTTTGGGATGAAACTTCGGAAAGAAGCTTTTTATTAGCCGAATGACAATAAGTTTATCACGGCTAACAGACTGTTTATCGAAAAACTATAATAAGCGTATTGCTTTAGTTTAACTTTGGATTATAATACAAATATATGCGTTCATTTTTGAAAATGGTATTCAGTTCGTGTTTAGGTTCGATTTTAGCCATATTTTTTTTATTCATTATAATTTTAACAATAGGTGCAATCTCTGCATCTGGTAAGAATAAGATACAAGAAAACGCGGTTTTGTTGCTTGACTTTAAAGGCTTAATGCCCGAAAAGACTAACAATGTCAGCCAGAACAACCAATTCAGTTTAAGTCCAGAAAGTGCCATCGGATCCTATGATCTAGTCAAACTAATTAAAAAGGCGGCAAGCGACGATCGTATCTCTCAGATCGTAATTAAGTCAGAATCTTCAAATATGGGCTTCGTAACCATGAAACATTTGGCAGATGCACTGGATACTTTAAGAGAAACGACCACCAAACCAATATACGCTTACGGCGATTTTTATACTCAATCAGGCTACATTTTGGCTTCTGAAGCAGATTCTGTTTTCATAAATCCAATGGGAGGTGTTGATTTAAGAGGCTTTGGAATGATGAAGTCTTTTTCCAAGGACTTTTTGGAAAAACTAGGTGTAAAGATGCATGTGTTTTATGCGGGCGAGTTTAAAAGTGGTGCTGAAGCTTACTACAGAAATGACATGAGTGAGAACGCCAAAATGCAGTCCAGAGAATATCTAAACTCTCTGCATCAGTCATTTGTAGATATTATCACTGAAAATAGAAATATTGATCAATCAGTTCTTAGACATGGAATAAATGACTACACATATAGTAATGCAAATCATGCATTAGAAGAAGGGATTGTAGATGGTTTATTGCAATGGTATGAATTTGAAGATTTATTGAGGGCTAATATGAATATTGAATCTGGTACTGCCATCAACTACATCAAAGTTGATGAATACAGAAGTAAAGTAAGCTTAGAAAATGCTAATTCTTCAGACGCAGATCAGATTGCAGTAATTTATGCAGAAGGTGAAATTCAATATAACGTCAATGACAATGGATTGATCAGTGAAAAACCTTATCATGAAATTTTTGATCAGGTCCGTGAGAATGATAACATTAAAGCGGTTGTGGTAAGAATCAATTCCCCTGGTGGAAGCAGTTTTACTTCAGAAACCATTCTACAAGAACTAAATCAAATACAGGCGGAAGGTAAGCCAGTCATTGCATCCTTTGGAAATTATGCAGCTTCAGGTGGTTACTATATAGCATGTCAAGCAGATGCTATACTCGCTGAAAAAAATACTTTAACAGGATCTATAGGAGCATACAGTGTATTCCCAGATGCTTCTGCTTTATTTGAAGAGAAATTGGGTGTACATTTTGATACTATCAAGACGGCAAATTTTGCTAGTGCATTTGTTCCTACAATGAAAATGACAGATCAAGAAAGAGCCTTTATTGATACAAACAACAAACGCATTTACAATACCTTTGTAAAACATGTTGCCATGGGTCGTGGAATGAGTTTTGCCGAGGTTGAAGAAGTTGCCCAAGGAAAAATATGGACTGGACCTAAAGCTCTCGAATTGAATCTAGTTGATAAAATAGGAAATCTTCAAGATGCCATTGATCTTGCAGCAGAAAAAGTGGGAATAGAAAGTTATTCTATTCAAGAATATCCATCAATTGAAACACCACCTTGGGCTGAATTGATCAATACTTTTACTGGACAGACTTCCATCTTGGAAGAATTAAAAGAAAACCCTGTGACAGCAGAAATTCTTTCTTTAAAGCAGAAATTGAAATTTTACTCAGAAAACAAATCGCCATTGGTATTGCTGCCAATACAAGTAAATTATTAAAAACCAAGATAAAGTTTCACATTACTTAACAATAAAAGATTCGCACTTCATTATAGAATTGATCAGAACTGCAACCTATATTCTATCACAGGATATCGCCCCAATTGATTTGTCACAATAACTTCATTTTTCTTTGCATCATACGTTTCTCCAAAAACATTATTGGTGTCAAAAACATTCTGCAAATCAAAAGACCAAGATTGACTCATTCTTTTCATATTATGACGAACAGTAAATTTCAAATCCGTTCGAAAGTAGTCATCAAATTGCTTACTAAAAGAATTCTTGTCATCAAAGATTGTTTCACCAGCCATTATAGACGCATCAAGATCTATAGGAGTATATCTTCTTCCTCCAGCCATTGTAATTTTACTATCCACTGCAACTGAAAGTTTTTCATTCAACTTAAATTCCTTACCAGTTACAACATTAGCAACATATCTATTATCAAAAGCTGTGCTATATGTTTTTCCATCACTACCCTCATAAGTTGATTGAAAAATTGAAAAAGTTGATAACAAATAAAATCCTTTATCAAAGTCTCTTTCTATTGTAAATTCAGCTCCTAAATTCCTACCGGTCCCTTCATTGACAAGACTATCTTGAGTTGGAATACTAAAATCAGCACCTAAATTTAAGGCCGAAAAATTTGATGACTTAAGTTCAACGGGAACTTCAGATAAGTTCTGATAATAAAACTCAGATTTAATATTCCATCTTTCTGAAAATTGCCATTGCATTCCAACAACGGCTTGATCGCTTTTAGTAAATCCTAGATCATTATTGGTTTCTAAATATGTACCATTATCCAATCTTGTCTGAACAAGATATAGTTGATAATCTTGCAATTTAGAATGTCGTCCTACACCAAGACTCAAGTTAAATTTAGGGCTTATTTTATATTTCAAATTAAATCGTGGTTCAATCACTCCCGTTCCATTAAAACTAAAATGTTGAACATAGGTGCCAAAATTAAAAGTAAGGACATCGTTATATTTAAATTGCCATTGAGCATAAGCTTGGCTAAGAAAAGAGTTTCCTTTAAAGTCTCTCAGAGTTTCAAAATTTTGAGTTTCAGTACGAACACTATCTAAAAAGTTAAAGGTTAATCTATTGAGTGTTACTCCGAGAATTAGGCTCTGTTTTTTATTGATTTTATTTTTATACTGATATCCTACTGCTACACGATCTTGGCTAGAATCATCACGATAAACTGGAGCAGCTACTAAATTATTACTTAATGAATCTACCTCTGTATTTACTCCAGAATTAGAATAGCTTAAACTTAATTTTCCATAAGACTTATTGTTAAAGTAATGTTTGTTTGTTAATCCATATACTTGCATATCGGACTTATAGTATAAATTCTGATTTGAGTCACTAAAAAGATTGGGATTGTCTGAGGCTTCAATATCTGACAAAAAATCAATCCCAGAATTTCCACTCATTCCAAATAAATTAAAAGTACCTAGTTTACTAGTCGGCAAATTAAGATTAAAACTTAAGTCTTGATACCTAGGAATTGCATCACCAGTTCCAGTTTGTGCTGCACCTCCTAATTTACTAATTAAATCAATAACGGAATAACGATAGTTAACCAAAAAGCTACCTCCATTTTTTCCAATACCACCTTCTAGACCAGCTTCAAATCCATTAAAACTAATGCCAAAAAGTCCTTCTATTTTATCCTTATTTCCCTTTCTCAATGTTAAATCAAAAACACCTGACAAAGCATTTCCATAAATAGCAGGAAATGCTCCTGTCATAAATATGGAATTGGTTAAAAGATTATTGTTCAACATACTAACTGGTCCTCCTGTAGCTCCCAATGCGCCAAAGTGACTCGGATTTGGAATGTCGATACCATTCATTCTCCATAATAATCCAGAAGGAGAGTTCCCTCTTATTATAATATCATTTCTAGAATCATCGTTGGCAGAAACACCTGCAAATCCTGCAGCCATTCTAGCAACATCACTTCTGCTTCCTGCGTATCTTGAAGCTATTTCAGAATTAAAAGTTTGTATGCTTATAGTTCCTAATTCATCCGCTTGAGCGTTCTGTTCTGTCATTGCCGTAATTTCAATATCAATTTCATACAACTCCTCCTCTAGTATAAAATTATGTACATATTCTTTACCAGTAGTTAATAAGATACTACCTGTCGTAGCACTTTTATATCCAATGTATGAACAACCCAAGCGGTACCTTCCAACTGGCATATTTTCAAACCTAAAATAACCGTTGACATCAGTACTTACTCCAATTAATGGGTCTGAATCAATAATAAATACATTTGCGCCAATCAAGGGAAAACCAGTTGCATCTTCGGTAATCTGGCCCTTTATATTTTGCACCATTAATTCCTGCGCATTTAGAGAAGGAATTATCATAAAAATTAATACAATTGAAAAATATTTGAACATGAATTTAACTTTTTACTTTACTTGATGAAAGCAAGTTAGATCAATTCAATACAGAAATAATGAGCAATGGGACAAACTGAACCATCTTGGGATAGATATCAATCAAAGTTGATGGTTGGTAAGGCTCAGGGACGAATGACAAAGCATTTTTTAATGTTTAAAATAGCTTTTAATCAGTGAAATGTATTTCCTTGATACAGGAATCAATTCTTTTCCATTTTTCAAAGTAAGTTTTAAGCCTTGTGCATTTCCTCCTACATTAATCACTTGATCAAGATTCACGATAAAAGATCTGTGGCATCTAACAATATTAAGATGGGGATTTTCAGATTCTATAGATTTCAATGTCGTTCGATATTTTGTCTTCAAATGTGCTCCTTCTAAATATTGATTCACCTTAATATAATTGCCTTCAGATTCTATAAATAGCAAATCATTGAGTGGTATCTTCGAAATTTCATTATCAATTGAAATTTTGTAATATTTATCTAAATTATTTCTTAGTTCATTCGATCGAGTTTCGGTAGATAATTTGATATCCTCGCTTGCCTTTAAATTGGAGTGAAGCAGAAGGTTATAATGCAATAAAGACAAGAAAGTCACAGGAAAAATACCTATTAGAAAAGTTTGAAGCATCATGTTAAACATTGACACTTGAGCATTTCCTGTTAGAAAAAAGTGTGCATAAATACCATTTGCAACACCTATTAATAATAATAAACCTATAGTAGCAGTAAGGTATTTCCCAAAAGTAAAATACTTTTCAACAAAGAAATTTTTAAAGAATATTGGAACAACGAAATAAAAAAATAGCTGGACTAAAAAAGTCACAAGTCCAAAACCGATAGAAATCAACTCTTTATATTTTAGCTTCGATTCCGAAATCCCAAAGGGTTCAAATATCAATAAAAATAACCCGATAAATACACTGATTAAAAACGAGGCCAATAAATTTTCTTTTTTTCCAAAGGAACAAGGAAATGGGCTTTGTAAAATTCCAAACATATGCTCTATTTAAAATTGAATTTACTTCCTTTAGAATAATATTTTTCTCTGAGTTATTATCGAAATATTGAATACAACTATTATTCAAACTTAGTTCTTCTGTTTAAATTTCTTAGCAGGTTTAATAATAAGTCTTAATGATTGATCGTAGGTAAGGTAATTCCACATCCAATTAATCAGAACAAACAACTTATTCTTAAATCCTATCAATGAGGCTAGATGCACCAAAAGCCATAATACCCAAGCTATAAAACCACTGGTCGTCCAACCAGGTAAATCTGCAACAGCTTTATTCCTTCCAATAGTCGCCATGCTTCCCTTGTCCTTATAGACAAAACTGGAGCTTGTCTTTTTATTGAATTTCTTCCCTAAAAACTTTGCCATTTGAATTGCAACCTGTGCCACTTGCGGATGACCATGTTCCATTTTAGCTGTTTTTAAAAATGCTGCATCTCCAATGGCATATACATCTTTTAATCCTACAACTTCTAGTTGTTCATTGACGCAAATCTGATTTCTTCCGCCTATGCAATCTTGTGGCACACCCGGAATCTCATCACAAGTTATTCCTGCTGCCCAGATCACTTTATTGGCAACAATTGATTGTCCATCTTTGGTCTTAATAATACCATCATCTATATCCACGACCCTCGTATTCAACATCACTTTCACATTCAAATCTTGCAAAAACTTAAGTGCCTTTTCTCCAGCTTCATCCGACATACCGATCAACAATCTGGATCCACCTTGAATCAAATAAATATCAACCTCCGATGCATCTAGCTCCTTGTAGTCCTTAGGCAAGATGTATTCTTTCAGCTCCGCTAAAGCACCTGCTAGTTCAACACCAGTCGGCCCTCCTCCCACAATAGCAATATCAATCAATGATTGTCTAGTATCATAATCCTTAGTCGTTAAAGACTGTTCCAAGTCATTAAAAATGTCGTTTCTAATGGTTAATGCTTCCGCAACAGTTTTTAAACTATAAGTGTTATCGTGAAATTTTTGGTTATTGAAGTAATTTGTTACTGCACCTGTGGAAATGACTAAATGGTCATAAGGTATGATTTCATTTTCCGTTTTTACTTCTTTGGTATTAGGATCAATCCCGTTGATTTCGGCAACACGTATGGTAACATTTTCAGTATTCTGAAAAGCTTTTCTAAGAGGAAAAACAATACTGCTGGGCTCAAGCCCTGCCATTGCTACTTGATAAAATAAAGGTTGAAACTGATGGAAGTTGTGCCGATCGATAAGGGTTACATCATAATTGGATTTAGATAATTTTTTAGCGAGTGTAAAGCCTCCAAATCCTGCACCTAGTATGACTATCCTTTCTCTATCCATCGAGTAATTAAGTATTTGTTTTTATATAAACAACTTCATCGGTTTGATCAAGATCAAACTGATCATTTGAAGCGATGATGACTGTTTTATCTTTTGTATATGTGTTTAGAAGATTTGCCCACCAAACTTTGCTTTCTTCATCTAGAAAGGAGGTGGGTTCATCAAGTATGACCAACTCAGCATCTGATAACATTGCAAGACAAAGTTCTAAACGTTGATTCATTCCGCTAGAGAAATTCATTATCTGCTTGTCTTTGTTTCCTTTTAAGTTGGCAATATCCATCAATTCAATAACGGATGAGCACTTAAAAAGTTTGAAGTTTTGTAGATGTTTAAATAATTCTGTGGGTGTAAGTTCGGTATCTAGCTCCATGTAAGGAGCTACTATAGTAAGATATTTATAAATCTCATCGCGAGAGACTACTTTCCCTGATTGGTTTTTGTATTCAATACTACCTTTTGAGCTGCTGAGGTAGCCTGAAAGCATTTGGATTAATGTAGATTTCCCAGATCCATTGGGTCCAGAAATACCGTAGGTTCCACCAGACTTAAATGAATATGAAAAGTCTTTAATGATGTATTTAGCGATGTACCTTTTGTAAATATTTTTTACTTCTAGATTCATGCTTAGCCATTGTAGCCCCTGATGAGTCCACGTTGTGAATTTTTAATAAATGCGAGAACCTTTTCTTTCTCTTCAGAGTCGGGGATGTTTGCTTCGACTTCAATAAGAGCCTTGGTCATGTTTAATCCACTTACATAAATAATTCTATACAAGTCATTGATTAAGGTAACTGACTTCTTATCAAACCCTCTTCTGTTTAATCCGATGGAATTGATTCCAACATAACTCAATGGTTCTCTCGCTGCTTTGATGTAAGGCGGTACATCCTTTCTAACTAGTGATCCTCCTCCGACCATTGAATGGGTTCCTACTGTCACAAATTGATGAACTGGTACCATTCCACCGAGAATAACAAAATCTTCAAGAGTTACATGGCCAGCCAAATTTACATTGTTGGCCAATATGCAATTATCACCGACGATACAATCATGTGCTACATGAACGTAAGCCATCAAAAGACAATCATTTCCAATCCGAGTATACATACTCTCGCTTGTCGCACGATTTAATGTGCAACATTCTCTGATCATTACTCTATCTCCTATCACTAAGAAGGTTTCTTCTCCGGCAAATTTCAAATCTTGCGGTTGTGCACCTAGTACTGCACCAGGAAAAATTTTACAATCTTTACCGATGGTCGTTCCATCCATAATAACCACATTGGATCCAATCCAAGTATTGTCCCCAATTTCCACATTTCCATAAATATGAGCAAAAGGTTCAATGGTTACGTTTTTTCCAATCTTAGCATTTTCGTGTACAACGCTTAACTTACTAATCATCCTTCTCTTTTAACAATTTTTGCGGTAAGTTCACCTTCAGACATTAATTTATCACCGACCATGGCTTTTCCATACATTTTTACGATACCCCTTTTTATTGGCATCAATAATTCCATATGTAAAATAAGACTATCACCAGGATAAACCATATTTCTAAATTTAACTTTGTCCATTTTTACAAAATAGGTATCCCAGTCACCCTCTTCAGAAAGAGACAGTGCTAAAATTCCACCACATTGTGCGAGCGCTTCCATTTGCAATACTCCTGGAAAAACAGGATTTCCAGGAAAGTGACCTTGAAAAAAGTTTTCGTTAAAGGTGACGTTTTTTACACCGACAACGTGTTTGTCAGAAATCTCAATTACTTTATCTACCATAAGGAAAGGATATCGATGCGGAAGCATTTCCTGAATCTGATTTACATCCTTTATTGCCGGGGCGTTGGAATCGTACATTGATTTGGGTTTTGATGATTCTTTTTCTTCTTGATAGGCTTGTAAAAATTTAGCCAGTTTAAAATTGGAAGTATGGCCTGGTTTAAAGGCTTTGATTTTTGCTTTTATTTGGTAACCTGTCAGATATAAATCACCAATAAGGTCTAGTAGTTTATGTCTTGCTGGTTCGTTATCATAATGTAAGGTGAGATTGTTGAGTAAAACATTGTCGTGTTCAACATCCTCATTAGTACCTAGTAAGCTTTGAAGTTTTTCAATTCCTTCAGATGTTATATTGGCATCACGGAAAACCAAAGCATTATTTGGTCGACCTCCTTTTATCAAATCAGCTTCGTACAAGAACTTTAGTTCGGAAGCCATTACAAAAGTTCTGCAAGGAGATATTTTTGGGCCAAATTCTGAAATATCAGACATCGTTGCTGATTGATTTCCGATGACAGGATCATTATATTCTAGAGTCGATTCAATTGACAATCCATCGAATGGAGAAATCTCATATTTAGAACCGGTCTCGGAATCTATAAATTCAAGTTTCTTTTCTACAACAATGCATTTAGCTTCAGATTTAAGATCTACGATTTCACATCTGTTTAACTCATCATAAAAGGGCTTAGAGCTTCCGTCCAAAATTGGAATTTCATTACCATTCAGATCTATATTGAGATCACTGATTTCTAATGCATGTAATGCTGCTAGTAAATGCTCAACAGTATGGACTTGAGTTTTATCATTTTGTATTGTTGTTCCTCTTTGAGTTGAAAGAACATTCTGGGTACACACTTTTACTTTGTTCCCATCTTTAAAAAAAGTGATCCCATCGTTTGGTCCAGCGGGTCTACAAATTATAGAATTATGTGCTCCTTGGTGTAATCCTATTCCTTCAAAGGTACATTCTTTGCCTATTGTCTTTCTGCTAGTCTTAGCGCTCAATATTCTTGGTTTTTTCTTCTAATGATTTGATCCGATCAACATATTTCTGAAGATTCTTAAAGATAGCAAATGATCTTAAGTAATTGGTGTATTCAATTGCTGGATAGCCGTACCATTTTGTCCCTGGTTTCTTTACAGATTTGGTCATTCCACTTTTAGCCTGAAAGATGGTCTCATCGGCAATATTTAGATGCCCTACAATCCCTGATTGTCCACCGATCATACAGTTCTTCCCTATTTTGGTACTTCCTGCGATTCCTACTTGTGCTGCAATGACTGTATTCTCGCCTATTACTACATTATGCGCGATATGGATTAAATTATCGAGTTTGACACCCTTTTTAATTAAAGTTTCACCCATTGTCGCACGATCTATCGTGCATCCTGCTCCTATTTCAACATCATCTTCTATATGTACAATGCCTACCTGTTCTATTTTCGTGTATGTTCCGTCCTTTTGCGGTGCAAATCCAAATCCATCTGAACCAATCACGGCATTTGCATGAATGATACATTTATTACCGATTACACACTCATGGTAAATCTGAACTCCTGAATAAATCTTGCAATTAGTACCAATATTTGCGGAAGCGCCGATGTAACAGTTAGCTAAAATGGACACATTATCACCAATAACTGCATGCTCTCCAATCACCACATGCTCTCCAATTGAGGCATTTTCCCCAATTTTAGCAGAGTCCGGGATGATTGCAGACTTGGCGATTCCAGATTTTGGTCGGTTTTTCTCGTTATAAATGGCCAAAAGCTTGGCAATTGCACCATAAACATGTTCAACTTGAATAAAATTCTTGGTAGGATGCTTTTGTGTATCAAAGGCTTTATCCACGATATATGCTGAAGCATGAGAGGTATCAAGAAAGGAGATGTACTTTTCACTGGCAATAAAAGTAATGGATCCAGCAGCAGCTTCTTCGATTTTTGAAGGTCTATCGATTAGGGCATTTGCATCACCTACTACTTCTCCACCAATACTATCAGCAATCTTTTGAACGGTAATTTGCATGTGTAAAAATAACATTTCTTAATAGAGCACTGACAACAATATGAAAAGCTTAACTTTATGCATTTAAATGCACATTTGAATCAAAATTTTTGGAAAAAAGCTTAAAAATAGCGGCAGCGAAGGATTTACTATCTACTAACGTGGTAAAACGAATAATTAGTGGACACCAGGACTTCGAATTTGCCAAATTGGGAAAGAAATCTAGTTTGGATTCTATCAAATCTAGTCTTTACGCCAAAGAGTACGATATGGTCTGCATTCCACTTTCAAGTGTAGCCTTTGTTCTTCCTGATGGAATTGTCTTGGCAGGCGTCTCAAAACGTTATAATCCGGGACTAAAGTTTGTTGGAAACCAAAGCGCGTTGGAAGGCGAGACGCTGAGAGATATTAAAGATGGTAGTAAAATTTTGATCTCAGACGGGATCATTAAAGATCAGTTAGATAAACTTTTACCTAAGGTTGACTCTCAATTAAGCCATGACTCGCTTGAGCAAATGGCCAGCAGATTAGAGAATAATGAAATTGCAGGTTTTATTACCTACCAATATCTAATTGATGAAACGGGATATGATACTACACCATACTATGTGTGGGAATTTTCTCCATATGAAATTGTTGGTACGCCAGCAGCAGGAGTTGTTACCTACATCTGTAGAATGGATGATATTATTGTAAGGAAGTTTATCAAGAATCTACATATACCAGAGACAAGTAGATCAACTAATATTGAAAGGAAAGTGATGAAGGCTTTCGCCAAAGATAAGATAGGAGCATTCTGTTTTCAGGATGATCGAAACAATTATCAGATTCATGCTAGTCACACGAATGGTGAAAACCACAGATGTTTTTTCACACAATCTACAACTGCAGGTCTTGCAGAAAAAACAATTGAAATACTAAAAGATGAAGCCAACGTATCTTCTATATGATACCAGCGCAGCTGGTAAACCAAAAGATTGGAAAGCACCATTTTCAGATACTTTTGCCTGGCCTAGATTGGTCCATGTTTCTTGGATTGTCTTAGATGATGAATTCAAACCGATGCATGATTTTGACTATGTGGTTGAAGGTGAATGGGAAAAGAAAGTAAGAAAAGCAGCCAAGATTGACAATGACGATGTTGATAGAAAATCAATCGCATTACCAGACATCCTTCAGTTTTTTGAAGAGTCGGTCAAAACGATTGACTACATGATTTCATTCAATCTAAATTTTAATGAAAATGTAATGGCTGCGGAATTTATCCGCGAAGGTTTATCCCCTAGTATCTTTACAAAAGATCGTTTCTGCTTAATGCAGGAAAGTACTTTTTATTGTAAAATTCCAAGTCGTACTGGTGGATATAAATGGCCAAGTCTTACAGAGCTCCATGCTATCCTATTCAAGTCAAGATTCAGTCCTCCGAACAATGCAAGAGCTGATGTCATTGCAGCTGCTAGATGCTTCATTTTGTTGATGAAGGTGAATGCATTGGATGATATGTTTGATGAGGAAGAGTGAATCGCGGATTTTTAAATTGATTGAGCGGATTTCGCGGATGTTATGGGGAGTGACTAGTGCGGGTTTATAAGTTGAATGCTTAGGGACTAAGTGGATTGTTTATATGGAAAATTAATTGCATATGTTTTCATAACTTGTGGATTCAAATATCCACAAGATGGCATCTAAGAAGGACAAAAAAGCAAAGAAGAAACAGGAGAAGTTGCTTCGTAAGCAAATCAATTCTGGTAAAGAAATTACTAAGTCTAAGTTTAATTCTAAAGAACTACTTGCTGCATTGGCTGTGGTGGTATTCACCTTGATTTGTTTTTCTACTGCGATTAACAATGATTTTGTTAATTGGGATGACGATAAAAATTTCTATGAGAATGATAATATCACTTCTCTTAATTCAGAAAACTTTTGGACTAATACTAAAAAGATATTTACTGAGGATGTTATCGGTGGATATAATCCATTAACGATATGGACTTTTGCTATCGAGAAGCAGGTTCATGGAATGGATAGTGCCAATGCATGGAAGTGGCACTTGGACAATGTGATCTTACATCTGTTCTGTACATTTTTTGTTTTCTTCATTGGTAGGCGGCTAGGTTTAAATATATGGGCAAGTTTATTGTTTGCAGGACTGTTTGGGATTCATCCGATGAGGGTTGAATCGGTTGCTTGGGTGACTGAAAGGAAAGATGTTTTGTTTGGGTTTTTCTATTTGCTTTCGATGTTGTACTATTTGAAATATGTTACAGGAGAGAAAAAGAAAATCTATTGGGTAATCATAACTCTGAGTTTTGCATTGTCATTATTTTCAAAGATCCAGGCAGTTATCTTCCCTATATCAATGGTATTGATTGACTATTATTTTGATGGTAAACTAGACTTAGATAAGATACTTAAAAAGATTCCATTTTTTCTGATGTCCCTTGGGATTGGGATATTGGGGATTATGATGTTAAAGAATCAAGGATCCCTTGAATCACAGGCAGATTACTCTGGTTTCCAAAGGATATTTATTGGTTCATGGCAGTATACAGTATACCTGATTAAGACTATTGTTCCTTTTAGGTTATCTCCTTTATATCCATATCCACCAAGTATACCAGCATATTTCTATGTTTCAATTATTAGCTTTATCGCCTCGGGTGGGCTTTTGATCTGGGCCTATAAGAAAGAAAAAAGGGCTATTTTCTTTGGGTTAGGGTTCTTCTTGGCTAATGTATTCTTACTATTACAGATCTTAGGAGCAGGACAAGGGTTTCTTGCAGACCGTTTTACCTATATCGCTTTTATTGGATTGTTCTTTATTATTGCTTATTATTTCCAGAAGCTTATAGAAATAAAACCAAATTTAAAGAAAGCAGCAATTGGTTTAGGAGGAGTCGTATTGTTGGTTTTTGGATTGATGACCTTCAACCAAAACAAAATCTGGAAAAATAGTGGTACTCTTTGGACGCATGTCTTAAAGTACTACAAGCAAAGTACGCTTCCATATGGCAACAGAGCCAACTACTATAGAGACAATGGACAGAAGGTAGCTGCTTTGTCTGATTACAATGAGAGAATAAGATTAAAGGCGGATGATCCAGGTGTTTTTAACTCACGTGGTAGATTATTTTTCAACTCTACAAATCCAGATACACTAAGACTAGCTTTAGGAGATTACAATAAAGCTATCGATCTTAAGCTTGAAGAGATTAACCGATTTACTTCAGCAGGAAATAGAGGTGAGGCGCAAAAATCAAGTACTGCCATAGCGGAGTACTTCGTTAACCGAGGAGCTACATTTGCCAAGTTGCAAAACTATGATCAAGCGATTGTCAATTTAAATGAAGGTATTAAATACAACAAGAACTTTGTAAATGCTTATAACAATAGATCCGTCATATATAATCTAAGACAACAATATCCTGAGGCATTGGCTGATATCAATACTTACTTGACATTCAAGCCGTATGATTCAAAGATGTATTATGAGAAAGCTAGATTACATAATATTCTGGGACAACCTAACGATGCATTTGAAGCTGCAAATACAGCTCTAAAATATAATCCAAATAATGGATTGTATTATGTCGAAAGAT
Organism: Devaleraea mollis; assembly: GCA_032361265.1. Classification (NCBI taxonomy): domain Eukaryota; phylum Rhodophyta; class Florideophyceae; order Palmariales; family Palmariaceae; genus Devaleraea; species Devaleraea mollis. The sequence goes on along the minus strand of JAULCF010188890.1, from coordinate 2,505 downwards.
GCAAGGCTTACTTCTCTCTTAACAAGTTTGCTGAAGCAAAACAGGATTTAAAGACGGCACAAGCAAAAGGAATAAATTTAGATCAAGGCTTTATTAATACAATCATGAGCAGGTAGATTATTTTCTACCAACAGTAATTACATGGCTATTTTCTAACAACGGTGATCACTGGTTATTTTCTACCAACAGTAATCACAGAAAGGCCAAAAGTATTGAAGATGACTTTGTCCACTACTTTAAAAATAGGAACTAGTTTGTTGTATAGTTTCATCTGTCCAGCAGGGATGGTAGTCTTTTTCAAGATTGCTCCTGAGAGGATCCAGCCTGCTATGCCTGCAGCATTAAAGTAATTGGACTTTTGAATTTCAAACTCATTGTTATTGAATACTTTATTCAAGGTTTTCTTAGTGTAACGCCTGTAATGCTCAAGGGCTTCATCAAAGCTATTGTATAAGGTGTTGTAAGCTGGAACCAAAATCACAGCCTTACCATCCTTCTTTAATAACTTTTTAATGTTGGCCATTGCCAAGGTATCATCTTTAATATGTTCAACAACATTAAGTGCAAACACAGTATCAAAGGTTCCGATGTGCTCAGCATACATCGTATCAAAGTCAGGCGCTACGATATCCATTTTAACGATACCTGCAGCCTTGCCTTTGTATTTATTATCTAAAAATTCAAGATAGTTATCTCTTATATCGCTGAGATAGATTTCAGAACCATTCTTTATGAAGTAATCAGAAATGTTTCCGATCCCTGATCCGATTTCCAAAATTTTACCACTACAATCAGGAGCAATTCTTTGATACATCCAACCATTGAATTTATCAGCCGCAGAAATCGCCTTAAGCGTTTCCATTCCTTCCTGATCTATATCCTTGAAAGCAAATTCACTCATTTTCTTGAAAATATATTGTATTTAAGAATAGCATAAATAGCCCTTACTCCATCCTTCCATCCGATCTTCTTTCCCTCTTCGTAAGTTCTACCGTAGTAAGAAATACCTACTTCGTACAATCTGATCTTTGGGACTCTTGAAATCTTGGCTGTCACTTCTGGCTCAAAACCAAATCGTTTTTCTCTGAGGTTCAAAGTTTTAAGAATCGGTAGCTTGAACATTTTATAGCAGGTCTCCATATCACTCAAGTTTACATTGGTAAGTGAATTGGAAATAAAAGTTAATAGTTTGTTTCCCAAGGTGTGCCAAAAGAATAAAATGCGGTGAGGCTTACCTCCAAAGAATCTTGTTCCATATACCACATCTGCAAATCCATCCTCAATAGGCTGCAGAAGGATATTGTATTCTCTTGGATCGTACTCAAGGTCTGCATCCTGAATAATGAGGTAATCACCAGTAGCTTCTTTTATGCCAGTATGTAATGCAGCTCCTTTCCCTTTATTAACTTCATGGGAGTAGACCACTACATTTTCATACTTCTTAGCTAAGCTTTGGGCTATTTCTAAAGTATTGTCGGTTGAGTAATCATTAACAATGATAATCTCTTTACTGATTTGATTTATCAGCTCGACCTCTTGAACCTTCGCAACAATTTCTTCAAGTGTTGCTTGTTCATTATAAGCTGGAATTAAAATAGATAAAACCTTCATATTACAAAAATATGCAATATATACTCTAAATCCCCAAAAGTGGCACAAAAAAAAGGCTGCGATTGCTCGCAGCCTTTAAATCAATAATTACCATAATATGCTCACTCGTAGAAATGAAGATTCATTTCTAGTCGATAAGTAACATTTTCTTAGTTGAAGCAAACTCTCCGCTTTCCAACGTATAGTAAAGAATTCCAGCTGCAGATCCTAGATCTGAACCTTTGATTACTAGTTGTTGTAAACCTGAAGGGTATGCATCAGTTGACGTAAATAGAACTTTTCCAGTTACATCATAAACTGATATCGTTGCATTGCCAGCCTCAGCAAGTGTAAATGCAATTGTTGTTTCTGATCTCCAAGGGTTTGGTTCGTTTTGCCCTAGAGCATTTACGAAGTCTCCTGAAGCTTCTAAAATAACATTGATTGCATCCAAGCCTTCACCTTGGTAAGCTTCTGATTGTGCAACGTTGTCAGATATTGCTAAGCTTGAGTTAAGTCCTTTCTCAACTTTCACTGTAAATAATACAGCATCTCCTAAGCTTACCAATCTGTCATTGTTCCAACTCATTACCAATGATCCGTTTGTTGTAGCTACGTTTTGATCCGCTACAGTCAATTGACCAGAAGTAACTTCTGTAATATTTTCAAATGCTCCTTCCAATGTAAACTGGAATCCTGCAATCTGTTCAAAATTACTTGATGAGAATCTTAGCTCTGAAATTCCTTGTCCCAATTCAACTTCTTCAATATTAAAGTTCAATGCTCTTGAACTTCTTGTATCAGTTGATTGACCTTGTAATTCAAGTTCTACTGTTCCATTTACATCTCCCACTTTAACTCCAATGAAGTCTTCGTTTGTGTCAATCTCTAAATCAAGAATATCTACAAACTCAC
>JAULCF010186668.1:0-12277 GCA_032361265.1 Devaleraea mollis | reverse complement strand
CTCGGTGGCTTAAATATCTTAGGTACACTTGTAATTGACGGTTCAAACATTCATTTAACAAGTGCTTGGATCACGGTTAAAGGGAAACTACTGATTGGTACGGAAGCTAAACCATTTATGGGTGAAGCTGTCATTACCTTAACTGGCATACCTGATGAATCTGCTAACCATATGGGTAATCGTGTTATTGCAGTCATGCCTGATGGAGTTTTTGAAATATTTGCTGATGCACCTACACAAAGCTGGACAAAATTAGCTAGAAATGCTGAGGCAGGCTCGAGCCAACTCACAGTAGAAAACAACGTCACTTGGCAGGTTGGCGACACAATTGTCATCGCATCTAGCGATTACGATTTTGAACAAGCTGAAGAACGTGTAATCACTGCTATTAGTGGCAAAACGATTCAACTAAACAAAGCCTTAAACTACATCCACTGGGGCGAACTGCAAACAATCGCAGGTCAAACAATAGATACACGTGCTGAAGTTGCAGTACTAACCCGAAATGTTCGTATTGAATCTATCAAGGATAGCTATATGCAACAACAAGGTTTTGGTGGGCATATTTTGGCAATGCCAAATAGCGATATGAAACTTGATGGAGTAGAACTTAAAAACATGGGTCAACGTGGCGTAATGGGTCGTTACCCAATTCACTGGCACCAAGCTGGCGACGCACAAGGAGACTTTGTAAAAAGAACCTCAATCCATCATAGTTTTAACCGCTGTATTACGATTCATGGCGCACATAATGTCTTGATTCAGGAAACTGTTGCCTATGAAAGTTTTGGTCACTGCTTTTTCTTAGAAGATGGTCTAGAACAAGGAAACCGCTTTGAAAGAGTTCTAGGTATGAGCATTCGTAAACCAAGCAACGAAGCTGCGCTTTTACCAACAGATACCATCGACCCAGGACCCGCTGTATTTTGGATAACCAATCCAGATAATAGTTACACAAATAGTGTCGCAGCAGGATCAGAAGGTTCAGGCTTTTGGTTTGGATTACCACAACACCCAACTGGACCCTCCGCAACAACGACTGTATCTCCTAGATCGATACCGCTTGCAGGCTTTAATAAAAACACGTCGCACTCAAATCAGTTTGATGCACTTCATGTTGATAGAGGTCCATCTGCTGATACACTCGAAGCAGAAACGGCTTACTATGTAGCACGTACTAATCCAAATGATATAAGATCAGCACCTATTCCTTCTGTATTTGAAAACTTTAATGCCTTTAAAACTAGACGGCGTGCTGTGTGGTTACGTGGTGAACATCTTATTATGCGCGGAGGTACGTTTAGTGACAACGCTATAGGTGTAACGATGGCAGCAGGTAATAATGCTGTTGAGCAGAGTGTGTTTATTGGTGAATCAGCCAATAAAGGTACGCCAGCTACAGGTGAAGCATCTGGACCTGATGGTCGAAGCTTACCGCTACCTACAGATACAGGATGTGAGCAATGTCCAGATAAAGCTATTCGAGGTTTCGAGGTTTATGATGGAACTTCTTCTGTTAGCTCGAGCGTATTTGCAAACTTCATACCAAATAGCTTAAGAGAAGCAGCAGCCATTGGCCAGCTAGACTTTACAGAATTCGAAGTATCTCCTGAGAATTGGGTAGAAGATATTACTATTTCACCTGAAAGTAGAGCTATCTACTTCTTTGACCCTAATAAACTCACTGGCCCAACTGATGGCTACCAATCTACTGTTTTTATAGATAAAGACGGTAGTTTAACAGGCAAAGCAAACCAAAGTATTGTTGTCAACCAACCTATCTTACTTTCAGATAAGTGTAGCTACAGAGCTGACTGGAATGCATGGATTTGCGACGAACGCTACGTGGCTTTACGATTCGATACTGTGGGTATCCACCTAGCAAGTGTCGATCTTGGTTACGATACCACAGACAGTACTATAGCAAGCAATACAATGGTCGGTATGCCAGATAGTAATACTTATAAGAGTAATATATTACCTAATAACGAACAATGGTATGCCTATAACTTTAGTGAGCGACCTAAGCATACTCGTATCAATATGTTTAGTATGCAAGCGGGAGACTTCTTAAAGTTTAGCTTGCCTTATTCATCTAGTAATGAAACCTATATTTATCGAGACAGAAGATTAAATTCAGACAATAGACTAAAACTAGTTAATAGTTTACAAGCTTTAGAATTAACTTCTGGCGATAGCTACTATTTAGAAAATAATAGACTCTATTTAAAACTACAGGCAAAACCAGGTTTTGATTATGCAGCGTTTGATATTTGTACTACGCTTGTATGTGGGATTAGTCAATAAGGAGAATACTGAAGTAAATAATGTGATAAATGCTGTGCCAAATACCGCACTAAATACTGAGCCAAAACTCTTCTAAATCCAAACCGTCACTATACTTATGTTACAGAGTAATAAGTATAGTGACGGTTTAACATTTTAACAGTTGCGCCAATATCAGGTCTTTGGCATGCATAGCTTTCAGGGCACACGTTGAAGTATGGGCATATTAAAAAATGTAGATTATGTAGTACTTATTAACGTAACGATTGGCTAATGCTCCCTCTTTAGTCTAATTAGGATTAGGTCATTAACGTAAATTAGTCAATAATTAACGCTTTGTGGCACATTAGCAAATTACATTCACTTTTTAATCCACTTATCAATTGTATTAAGCATACTTTCTAAACGATATTAGCAGCCAACTATTTGGATCTGTGGGGGAGCCGAATGAATATATTTAAGCCAACAACTCGACGAAATACAATCGTTGCTTTAGCCTGCATTTTACTAACATTCAGTCTTATAAGCTGTTTGAAGACTAATAGTGTACCTATCTCCCCTTCACTAGAACAAACAACCACTCCCGAAGATTCTGTTATCCAAAGCTTGAATAGTTTAGATACCTCTAGTACAAATGCTGATATAAATACTTGGTTAGTGCCCTTATTGACCGAATATCTTATGGACGATGCTTCAGATATACCAACTCCACCAACACCTAGTCCAACTCCGCCGCTCAGTAATATAATTCCTTGGGATCAGCTCTCAGCTAACGCAGGCGACATAGTTACAATTCCTGTTGGACAAACAGTTGTACTGGAAGGTAATACACCTAACCTTGCTGGTCTAATGGTTATGGGAACACTTATTATTGGTGGTGAAACAAGTACTGAAACAAGTACTGAAGAAAATCATTTAACCAGTGATTGGATTAAAGTCAGTGGTAGTTTGCTGATTGGTACCGAAACTGATAAATTCATGGGTAAAAGTGTGATTACCTTAACAGGTAGTCCTGAAGATGCTGCTACAAATTCTGCGAGTCGGGGCATTGTGGTTATGTCTGGGGGTCGGTTTGAAGTTTATGCTGATGCACCTGCTATAGGCTGGACTAAATTAGGTGAGAATGTGGGGGTAGGCTCGAGCCAACTAACACTCTCCACCGACACCAATTGGCAGGTCGGCGACACAATCGCTATCGCTTCAACAGACTTTGATTTTAAACAAGCAGAAGAACGAACCATCACTGCAATCAACGGCACTACCTTAGAATTAAACGAATCACTAAACTACCCTCACTGGGGCGAACTCCAAACCATTGCAGGTCAAGAAGTAGATATGCGGGCTGAAGTTGCCATGCTAACCCGAAGAGTCCGAATAGAATCCATCGATGATATCTATGCTCAAGAGCAAGGCTTTGGTGGTCACATTATGGCTATGGCTGGCAGTAGCATGAAACTCGACGGCGTAGAACTTAAACACATGGGGCAACGTGCTGCTATGGGTCGCTATCCAGTGCATTGGCACTTAGCTGGGGATGCTTCTGGTGATTTTGTAAAGCGTTCTTCCATCCACCACAGTTTTAATCGCTGCCTTACAATTCATGGTGCACACAATATCCTCGTTGAGGAAACCGTTGCTTTTGAGACATTTGGACACTGCTACTTTTTGGAAGATGGCATCGAGCAAGGTAATCAATTCAACCGTGTGCTTGGCATGAACATCCGAACGCCAGAAACAGAACATGCACTTTTAGAAACTGATACTACCTTTCCTGGTCCAGCTGTTTTTTGGATTACTAATCCAGACAATACTTACACCTCAAACAGCGCAGCAGGTTCAGAAGGTTCAGGCTTTTGGTACGCATTACCAGAACATCCAACAGGACCATCTGCAACAACTACAGTATTTCCACGAGCAATCCCGTTAGCAGGCTTTAGTAACAACACTACACATTCCAATAAAAAGGACGGCTTGCATGTAGATTTAGGTCTTAATACAGACTTAAATATGGAAGCAACTCCTTACAGACCTGTCGTCAATCCTGCCGATTCAAAATCAACACCAGTTACCGCAGTCTTTGAAAACCTAACTGCTTTCAAATCAAGAAATCGTGCGGTTTGGTTACGCGGTAGAGACCATGTGGTGCGAAATGGCATCTTTAGCGATAATGCTATTGGTGTAACTCTAGCTTCTACAGATAGCCATGTCGAAGATAGTCTCTTTATAGGTGAGTCTGCTAACACTGGTTATCCACAACCTTGGGAAGTCACTGGACCTGATGGGCGCAGCATACCTTTCCCTTGGACCTGTGATAATTGTTCAACCAAAGCTATTCGTGGCTTTGAAATGTATGACGGTACAGTAGGCGTTAAATCTAGTACCTTCGTAAACTTTGTACCAAATAGTTTGCGTAACGCTGCTGCTATTGGTCAGTTAGACTTTACAGAATTCCGAGTCTCGCCAGAAAACTGGGTCGAAGACCTTACTATTTCACCAGAAAGCAACCCTGTATTCTTCTATAAACCAAGTCAACTTCCTAGCAAGCGTGATGGTTATCAGTCAACTATGTTTATCGATAAAGATGGCAGTGTGACAGGCAAAGTTAACCGCGCTGTTGTTGTAGAGCAACCCATTTTGCTAACTGATGATTGCGTAGCAAGACCCACGTGGCAAGCTTGGGATTGTCCTAGTCAATACGCTTTTTTACGCCTTGATACTGTCAATAAGCATTTAGAAACAGTTGACCTTAGTCATGATGGTTTAGCAGCTAACTCGATGGTTGGTGTACCAGGTAGTAACGTGTATCAAAGTAATATTGTTATTTCTACAGATAGACAGTATGACTATAATTACGTAGAGAATCCAACACATACAAGAATAAATCTATTTCAGATTCAAACTAATGACACTGTTAAAGTTAGTCTGCCTTATAGCAATGAAGAGGTTTTTATCTATAGAGATAGAAATATTCATGCTAATGGATTGTTGCAGGCTGTTGATAGTATAGAGTTGTTAAACGCTAGTAGTGGCGATAGTTATTTTAAGACAGCGGATAGACTTTACTTAAAGTTACAGGTGCGAGATGGTCGGTCTTTTGCTGCTGCTGATGTTTGTGCTGCAGCGTTGTGTGAAGGGTCTAATTTTAAAGAGGCTTTTTTGACAAGATAAAGGCAAAAGCGAAAACCCTCCTAACCTCCCTTTTTAAAAGGGAGGGGCTTAAACCCTTTGGCTTCGGAGGGTTTTTATAACTTTAGGAATTTAGGTGTTCTTTTAGGGTTTGGATAAAAAGACGGTGTTCTACTTTATGGATGCGTGTTGCTAAGTCTTCAAGGCTATCCTTTTCCAGTATTTCTACGACCTCGCTTGCTAGTACTGGACCATCGTCTACACCTTCATCAGGCACAAAATGCACCATAACGCCTGTTTGGGTTATCTCCCCTTTTTGAAAAGCTTCGTAAGCTTTTTCGATAGCATTTAAACCTGGAAATGTGTCTGGTAATGCAGGGTGTATGTTAATAACCTTATTTGGGAAATGACTTAGAAAATCCATACTGAGAATGCGTAGCCAGCCTGCAAGCACAACTAAATCTGCTTGAAAGCTTTTAACTTGTTTTGCTAGTTCGTTATCATACTCAGCTCTTGATTGTGTTTTCTTTTTAGCTAAGGTAACAATATCTATGCCATGTTTTTTGGCTCGTTCTAACCCGTAAACAGATGCTTTATTTGAAATAACTGCAACAACTTCTGCATCTAAAACACCTGCTTCACAAGCATCGATAATTGCCTGTAGATTACTACCATTACCAGATATTAGAACAACTAGTCTAGCTTTTAACATTTAGCTTTAGTTCCACTCAGCTTCTGAAGCTGCGATAACTTTGCCGATTGAAAAAGCTTCAGGAAGGAGTTCCAAAGCAGCATCTTGTTCTTGTGCTGGCACTACAACTACCATACCAATACCCATATTAAAGACTCTAAACATTTCAAGTTCAGGAACTTCACCTTTATCTTGAAGAAGTTTAAACAACGGTGGGCAAGTCCAATTACTTCGATCAAATGAAAAGCTATGACCTTCAGGTAATATTCTTGGTAGGTTTTCAACTAATCCACCACCTGTAATATGTGCAACACCTTGAATATCTACTTGAGCTTCTTCAAGAATATTAAGTTCTTTTAAATAGCAGCGGTGTGGTGCTAGAAGTGCATCGCCTAAATGTGGGATACCTTCAAAAGCTTGGGTATATTCATCTTCTGAAAAGATACTACGAATCAGTGAGTAGCCGTTGGTGTGTGGACTTACTGAAGGTAGCGCAATGAGTGCATCGCCAGCTTTTAAAGTAGCTTTTGGATAAACTTTTGTTTTGTCCATGAGGGCTACGATTGTGCCTACGACATCAAATTCGTCGGGTTGATAAACGCCAGGCATTTCGGCTGTTTCGCCACCGAGTACAGCGCAGTCTAGTTTTTTGCAGGCTTCGGACATACCAGTGACTAAGGTTGCTACTAGGGTAGGCTCGAGCCTAGAACTAGCCACATAATCAAGGAAAAATAGAGGACGCACACTACCACCAGCACAAAGAATGTCATTCACACAGTGATTAACAATGTCATGACCAATCCCAGCATAGTTCCCCAATTCCGCAGCAATCTTAACCTTAGTACCCACACCATCGGTTGAAGCAACAAGCGTAGGATTCTCAGGCAAGTTCGTAAGTTCAAACATCCCCCCAAAAGCACCAAGCCCTGCTAGTACATTGGCATTGTGTGTGCTTTTAACAGCATCTTTCATTAGCTCAACAGCTTGTTGTCCTGCATCAATTGAAACACCAGCTTTTTCGTAATGACTCATAACCTAATCCTTTTTATTTATCTTTTTTGCTAGAGCTTGAAATGCAATATCTTTACGATAATGCATAGCATCGAATTCTATTGTCTTAAGACCTTGATAAGCATCATCAACTGCTTCATCAATCGTTTCGCCCATACCAACAACATTCAGTACACGCCCACCAGATGTCAGATAGTTTCCATCTTCTAAGGTTGTTCCTGCATGAAAAACAAGCTTATCTGTATTTTCCAAACCTTGTATCGCTTTACCTTTTTCATAGGCTTGAGGGTAACCACCAGAAGCTAAAACAACTGTTACCGCGGCTTCATCTTTCCAAACAATTGTTTGCTTATTTAAAGTCCCTTCAACACTCGCCAGTAAAATATCTAGCAAGTCACTATCCAGTAATGGCATCAACACTTCTGTTTCAGGATCACCAAAACGGCAATTAAATTCAATGGTTTTAACACCCTTTGGTGTAAGCATGACACCTGTATAAAGCACGCCAACATAAGGTGTACCTTCGGCATTCATCCCATTGATCGTTGGTAGAATAATTGTATCTCGTACTTCATCTATGATGGCTTGGGTAGCTAACGGCGCAGGAGCATAAGCACCCATGCCCCCAGTATTCAAACCCTCATCACCATCTAAAGCTCGTTTATGGTCTTGGCAAGCTGGCATGAGTTGAATGTTTTGACCATCGCTAAAAGCAAAGATGCTTAACTCTGGACCTTCAAGACGTTCTTCAATGACCACAGTTTCGCCAGCTGAGGCAAAGACCTTATCTAACATCATTTCTTTCAAAGCAGCCTTAGCTTCTTCTTTAGTCTCTGGAAGAATAACACCTTTACCAGCAGCTAAACCGCTTGCCTTGAGAACAACTTTATCTTCTTGCTTTTCAAGATAAGCAAGCGCAGCATCATAGTTATCAAAGCTTTCAAAAGCTGCAGTAGGCACGTTGTGTCTTTGCATGAAGTCTTTGGAAAAAGCTTTGCTTGCTTCTAGTTGAGCCGCAGCTTTGCTAGGTCCCCAAATCTTCAAACCTACAGCCTCAAAGTCATCTACGATGCCTTCGGCTAAAGGAATTTCTGGACCAACAACGGTTAAATCAATATTATTGTCTTGTGCAAATTGTAGATAATTTTCTTCAAAAATATTGCTGCACTTAGCAGCAGTTGCAGTCCCACCATTGCCAGGCGCAACATAGATATGTTCTACCTGTTCAGATTGTGCTAACTTCCATGCCATCGCATGTTCTCGACCACCAGAACCAATTAATAAGAGTTTCACAAGTAGTGTTTTCCTTAAGACTTTATTTGACACACTTAAAAGCTAGTACCTTTACCTTAGCTAATAACCTCATTGAATAGCCTCAAGATGTCACCAAAAGATAACACTTAAGAAAATGAATGGTGTCCTCAACTTGTAATTAAGGGTCAGCAAACAGACACATCATCACAAAATAGCAATACTCAACTCGAAAATGTATGTAGTAGCAAAAGTATTGATTAGATTTTTCTTTGTCTCAATAATCAAAAAAACAGGTGCAAACTTTACGCTTCTAAAGAACAGCATTTAATATTAATATTGATTTATAAAGATATCCAAAATACTATAGTTAACCTAAACAGGTCTAGTATTCTAAATATTTACGCTTTGGGAATGTCACTTTAATACAGCACTCAGTATTTATTAACTTCAAGGAGCATTATTTTAATAGTTTCAACCTATTATCTCACGTTATTTGTTGCTAGAATAACAACATGGCAAAGGCTGTAACAATTTATGTTTGTAATGAGTGTGAGGCGCAATCTCCTGTAGAGATGGGGCGCTGTCCTAGATGTAGTACATGGAATAGCATGGAAGCACAAATTGATGGTGCTAAAGGCAGTAATAAATTCAGCGCCAAAAGCATGAGCAAAAAAATTAAACGCTCTGCTGTAAACATCGAAATTCAGAGCCTAGCCTCAGTAAATGAACTTGATTTAATGCGCACCAGTTCAGGTATTGGTGAAGTTGATAGGGTTATTGGTGGCGGTTGGGTTCCTGGTGGCGTCTTTTTGCTAGCTGGTGAACCTGGTATTGGTAAATCTACACTGCTGCTTCAACTTGCTGCACATTCCATTTCACAAAATGAAGATACACTCTATGTCGCTGGTGAGGAATCACTAGGACAAGTCAAAATGCGTGCTCAGCGCTTAGGATTGGGCGATGAGCTTATGCTAACGCGTGAAATTGATAGCCGCGAGCTAGCCGCACATATCATTGAAAAACAACCATCTTTTGTGATTGTGGATTCTATTCAAAGCTTAGTTTCAGATGATGACGGTACACCCGGCAGCCTTAGCCAAGTGCGCGATAGCACTGCTATTTTAAATCAGGCAGCCAAAGAAGCTGGTAGTAGCTTGGTACTGATTGGGCACATTACAAAACAAGGCAACATCGCTGGACCTAAAGTCGTTGAGCACATGGTAGATGCAACCTTAGTTTTAGAAAGCGCATCTGGCTTTAGAGTATTGCGTAGTGTTAAAAACAGATTTGGTGCAGCAGGTGAAATGGGCGTTTTTGAAATGACCTCTGAAGGTATGCGCGCTGTTGAAAATCCTAGTGAAGCATTCTTGGCAGAACGTCCTAAAGGTGTTCCAGGCTCTATTGTCTGTGCTGCACTTGAAGGTCAACGTCCTTTACTGCTTGAAGTACAAGCATTAGCTGCAAAATCACCATATCCATCTCCTAAACGAGTTGTACAAGGTTTGGACTATAAACGTGTTGATGTAGTTTTGGCCGTTTTAGAACGACGCTTGGAGCTTCCACTGGCTGGTTTGGATATATACGTAAACGTGGCTGGAGGCTTGCGTCTTACCGATCCAGGTACTGATCTTGCAGTTGGTTTGGCAGTCTATTCAGCAGTTACCAATCAAACTGTTCCAGATGAAACTGCAGTTGTTGGAGAAGTCGGGCTAGCAGGCGAACTAAGAAGCGTTACACAGCTCGAGCGTAGAGCTTTAGAATGCGAAAAATCTGGCTATGTCAACTTTGTCGCACCTAAAGGTTTTGACGCCAAAAATTCATCAAATTTAAATGCACACTCTGTAAAGTCATTAGCGGCAGCGATTAACGCTGTTTGGGGGAATTAACTTGCGTTCTACACCATCACCACAAGAACCATCTACAGCCTACGTATTTGCACAAGCACTTATTAGTTTACTTTGTGCAGGATTCGGTATGCTCTTAGGCCTCTGGCTCGAGCAGCTCGGCGCACTCAACGGTGGTATTAACCTAATCTATCTAAGCTTTCTAGGCTTACTCATTGGTTACCTACTCAGCATACCCACTGCTAGACTTTGGGAAAAGAATTGGTACAAACTCTTTGCGCGTATTCGAGCTATAGAACCTAGCACCATCTTTGCTGCTGGTCTCGCCACAATCGTTGCGTTAATCATCACAGTGTTGCTAAATAGCATCTTAGAGCGTGTACCTGGCTTTGCATGGTATTGGTCACTACTGATTACCTCTGGACTGGTTAGCTCCTTTATATGGTTCTTTGTAAGTAATCAAGATATCCTCAAAGGCTTTATAGGAAATCGCCTGACACACGAACCAGCAACTAGCACAGATGGCAGTACACTCAAAGTTATTGATACCTCTGCGATCATTGACGGTCGCATTGCAGAGATTGTAGAAAGTAACTTCTTAACAGGTGAAATCCTCATTCCTCGCTTCGTGCTTTCTGAATTACAACACATTGCCGATTCGAACGACCCAGCCAAACGCAAACGTGGTCGCTTAGGTTTAGAGATTCTTGACAAGTTAATTGAAGATAAAAAAATCAAGACGAATATTGTCGATTCAGATTTTCCTGAGATTAAACAAGTAGATGACAAACTCATCCAACTCTGCAAAGACCGTTCTGCAGATATGATTACAACTGACTTCAACTTAAACAGAGTAGCTGCGTTACAAGGCATACGTGTACTTAACGTCAATCAATTAGCACACGCTTTACGTGCTGTAGTCGTACCTGGTGAAAAACTTTCTGTGGAGCTTGTTAAAGGTGGACGTGATGCAGGTCAAGCACTAGCTTACTTAAGTGACGGCACCATGGTCGTTGTAGACCATGCTGAGCAGATGATTGGTAAAACAGTCAATGTAAACGTCAGCAGCCACTTACAGACCAATGCAGGTCGTATGATATTTGCTAAATTGGCCCAGTAAACTAATGATAAATCGACAAGAAATAAATCATAAAACCTTAATATGGATTCATGGTTTTTAAAGTCCTTGACAACGGGACGATAAAGCCGTATTATTCTTCTTGCTCATAGGCACAACCCAGTCGCCTATAACAGAGTGTAAGAACCACAAGGTTTTTAACTAAACCAAACCGTGGGGCCATAGCTCAGCTGGGAGAGCGCCTGCTTTGCAAGCAGGATGTCATCGGTTCGAGTCCGTTTGGCTCCACCACAGAGTAAGACCGTACAGGACGCACTTTCTGAAAAGAGGGTGCGTTCTTACTTTTGGTCCTTTTTGATTTCTACCCCTTATTCTACCCCTTATTTTTCAAATTCTAAATTCAAAGTGGCTTTATCTAGGTCTTCTTGGATAACTTTTGTATAAACAGACAGTGCTACACCAGGGGTGCTGTGACCCAGTAAATGCTGCACTATTTTCGGGCTGTAATTGCCGTTTTCTGCTAGCTTCTTAGTAATGTGTGAGGTGAAGAACTTTCGCAGTTCATGTAGCGTAATTCTTTGCACTTCAGCACGTTCGCAAACCGTATCAAGACAGCGCGTAATATTTCTTGGAAGAATAGGTTGACCTGTAAAACTTGGAAACACAAGTGGATTGTCTTCTCGCAAATTACCTGTAAATCTTGCGTGTCTTTCAATCCGCTCTCTATGACTGACTAAAACTTCATACAGTTCAGCACTAATAGGGATATCACGGTGACCTGCTTCGGTCTTCGGTGTTTCCTTATGCAATTTCCCGTCATATATAACAAACTGCTCTCTGACATAAATATGGGTTGGTATGACATTATCCCATCTAAGACCTATAAGTTCTCCACGCCTCAAACCAGTTGACGCAGCCGTAAATAGGAGTGGGTAGTAAAGACTTGTGCCTTTGTCGTAATCACCCCTAGCGATTACCATAAACCTT
>JAULCF010185557.1:0-12278 GCA_032361265.1 Devaleraea mollis | reverse complement strand
ACGGAGGCAGTGATAGTGACGAGCCTCCTCCTCTAGAGGCATCAGACGAGGAGGCTATCGACGCCGATGACAACAAAAAGGAAGTTATCGACGTCGGCGGTGACTACGACGGGGAAGCAGACGACAACAACGACGTGAACGGCGTAACGACAATCACCGTGCAGGTCGTCACTGCCCCTCACGCGCCGCAGCCAAGCCCCGACCGCGATTTCGACGACTAAGAGGACGCCCATGACGCCGTCGGGACATATTCATCGCTGCCGGTCTCCGACAACACCCCCAAGGATTGGGCGGATGATTCGCCACCATCCTGCTGTGGTGCCATCCCGACTGGCGACCACAGCGCTAGGACGGACCGCGAGACTGGCAAGCAGCCCCGACAGCTGGCAGCTGCCGAGGAAGATAAATTGCCAGACATTGACGAGGCATCGAAGAGTAGCAAGGTCACCAAGAGGGTCGCGATCAAGAAAGAAGATTTGGTACAAGACGAAGAAGGGGCCCCAGACGGGCCGGTACAAAGAACCGACATAAAAGCCCAACGGGTACCAAATCAGGGGGGGACCTCTTTTGCATCAGCCGATCATCATACTGTACCACCCGTAGGCCCTATCCCAGATACCGCCCGTCAGTCTCGAGGTCAGTTGAGCCAGTAGCAGAATATGCTAGAGAGAACAGGCTCCAAATACACGATGGAGGCGGCTAGCAACAATTATTTTCGGATCAAGGACACGATGATAGGCGACTGGGTCGAAAAACACGCTCCCCTTATCGGAGAGCACCTCCGCAAAAATGTGCGCGATGACAAGGATCACCAGCACATAGTGGCCCTGAAGGATGAGCAAATTCGAAATTTGAGCGGAAGGGTGCTTTTTATGTGCAGCAAGAGACTACCAACAAGCAAGACATCGGAATGGCCCAGGACAACGTAGACAGAGCGATATGCCAGGCCGCCAAAGCCCGGGCCCAGTTGATTGCAGAGCGCCAGGATACTCTACAGCAGACAGAAAGAATTGAGGATTTAATAAGGGCGGGAAGCACGAAGTACGAGGAGTTAACGCAATCAGTCGAGGCCCAGAAGGCCGTCATAAATACGCTAAACGCCAGCCGGACGGCCTCCAGGCAGGCGTATGAGGTATTCGAGGCGAGGGGGAATCGACTCGAAAATATTGGCATCGAGTATGAGGACAGGCTACAGGATCATCGCGCTAAAGAGGAAGATCTGATTGCGAGCCACCAGGGAATTTTAGAAGATCCCAGCCAAACCAAGAAGGAGGTTGTAAAGGCTCGAGAGAAGTGGCCCTAGCAGAAGCAGAGGTACACCGGGCCAATGAATGGCTCTCTAGGGCCCATCACCGTGCGGATCACATTAGTCTACCGAGCGTACAGGATCTGGCCGAATTTCCACCATTGTCCCAGCTCGCGGAGGCAAAAAACAAGGCCCACGTAATGGCAGAACAGATCGCACGCCTCGAAGATCAGAACCAAGTTCTGCAGGCTCGGATGAAAGAAGCGGCAAACGTCAGGACCGAGATGGTTGACTCGATAACTAATTGCGGGGCGTACCTAAGCTCTGATGGCAAAAAGGCACCCAGAGAATTACTGCTAAAGATACAAGGTCACATTCTACAAGCTCTAGATCAGGACTCACATGCCAGCCCACCTCCTTCTGACCACGGTCTAGTGAGTCGCGCCGGCGACGAACGCCGCGCCGATCTAGTTTGCAGCCGCGCGGAACCTCCGCCTGAATAAGATTGGTCCGAGGTTCATCGCTGATCAAAAGGACAAGGCTCATCAGCCGCCGACGCGGCGAGAGGACGCCCCAAACCAGTTCCTCTCGGATCTCGTTAAGAAGTCCTCAGCCGCACGGCGGATTTTACGATACCCGAGGGAAACGGGCAACAGCAGTCCGCCAGTATCCAGGCCGTCGGGATGGCTTTGCCACAAGACCAGCAAATTATACCTTGCAGGGTGCCCAAAGACGCCGACGAGGAAGCGCAGGGGCGCCCCCAGAACATCCCGGTGCGCCACCAGCAGAAGCCGTCCCTCTTTTGGAAAGCTCCTGGAAATGCAACAAGAGCCGACCCGCCCCAGCCTGGTCTCGGCGTTCATGCACAGCATGCTGCCGGCGTCTATAGACCACCGCCATCCCAGCAGGCGCAGTTTTTTTTCAGCAGCCCCGGGGAGCCGGGCCGACATGGTCGCAAAACCAGTCAGCACCCTTCATGGCCTACGGCGGTCTAGACCTAGGCGTTTCCAGAACCGCGACAGCAGGATACGGCGCGCCCCTGAACATAGCGATAGACCAGCCAAGGTCGCTCGCTACCCCTACCCCTCGGTTCGGGGACGTGTCGTTTTGATAGCCAACGCGTTCAAGTCCCTCAAAATCGCTGGCCACGGAGATCCAAACTTCCACTCGTGTCGGGGCGCCTTTAATATAGTTGCTGACCAGTGGGAAGTGACAGAAGATCAGCGAAATCTGTACATACCCTACTGCTTCACAGACGACGCTAGCAGAAAATTTGAGAAAATAGCAAACGCTTCCCCAAATCCTCCAGCAGCGACTGGTGGTCGAGTATGCAGGCCAAAGAAGCAAACGAGGCGCAGGCCCAGTCAACTCGCCAGGAGTACCTGAATCTCTCCAAGCGAGCCGACGAGTCAATGCGAAGTTACGCCGACAGATCCCGGCGCTTGGCGGGCAGCTTGTCTGAGACTGTCATAGAGGCTCAGGTTATGCCACAAGTTATCAAGCGGTTGCCAATAAAGCTCCAGGCTGCTGCAGTCCTCGCGCAGTCTCAGACTTTTGATGCAATGATGTCTACCATAGAGCAGGTCATCTCTACAGGAGCAAAAGAGTACAGAGCTGCCCAGAGGCGGTCCCGAGGACGCGAAGCTTTGCAGATAATGGACGAGGAGGCCGCCAAAGAGCTCGCCGAGCTTCATGAGCACCAAAGTTAACGCTCGGAGAGCTCCAAGGACCTCAATAAGTAGAGGTTTCAGGGCACAGGCACTTTGGCTAGCCCCATTATCCCTCGAGACGACGTCCTGCCATTTGGGTTTACGGCCGCGAAAACATGTTTCAGGTGCCGCATGATCGGGCACATGGACAGTTTCCGCGGAGGAGTCTGCGAAAGTGAGCGGCCCAGCCAGCCCGACCTCCCCGGTGGCCGCAAGAACCAGTCATCCAGTAAGTCTCCAAAAAACTAGGTGGGGGCGGTCCTCTCCCACAAAAACAGGAGCCAAACATCCCTAGGAGCCCCGAGCCGTTTTCTGCCGCCGTCAAGAGAACGCCACAACCCACGGCTATCCAGCAGGCCGCCGCGGGCGAACTTGTTCGCCAAGACATAACTAGCCGGCAGAAAACATCTCGTGGGGCTCCCAGGGGCGCAAGGAACCGCACCCCAGCTCCCTCTTCCTCCCTCACCAAGAAGAAGGTCAAGTTCGCCGTCCCCTCCCTCCTCCACTCTGATGTGGTCGCCGCTCTTGACAAGCCGCAACCTAAACTTACCCCAAGGAACTTAGCTCAGATTAAGTCTTAGCGTACGTCTAGCGCTAAAAACACTTCTTCCTATACTGATGAGGCCTGAATTTTCATCTAAGATCATCATTGAGATATATGCAAAGACAAATGAAGTATCTTAGCACCAGAGCTACCTTTGTGGTGCGAACATCTAGCGTAAGAATAGAAAGGAGATACCCATGAAGAGTACAGAGACTTTGAGGAAGACGCCGACTTCGCGGCTCCTCGAGAACATCTCAGATACGCATGTGAACTTTACTTCAGGAACTATAAGCAACTAGCTTTAATCGATTCAGGAGCTTGGTCTCCATGGATGTCAAATGATCTTTATAAGAAATGCGGCAATGGCCCACTACAAACCTGCGCAGGAGCCAATGGCGCCGATAGCAAGTCCCTAGACGTCTTAGGCGAGGGCCGAACTCGCTTCACTCTGTGGGGCCGATCATTTCTCACCAGAGTGAAGGTGATGCGTCATTTTCCTTCAGGAGTAATCCTTGGGAGAAAGCTCCTTATCACAGTTAAGCTAATCCTAGATCCTTCAACGGGCTTGGGTAGTTTTAGGAGGCGCATAGACGGACGGGCAAAGAATGTCTCAGGGCGTATCTTGACACCTGCAGAAGACGATCTCCAAATAGCCGATAATGCAGACCCGTACACCCGCCTTCCTGACGATACACCAGAACTGGACCCTGTTGTAAACGAAATTAACGCAATGAATTTCCCAGGGATCCAGAGCGCCGATGTTCGATCAGATCTCAGAGCCTTCTTGCTTGAATATAGAGGGCTTTTCCGAGGCGTGGGTCTGATTGCAGATGAGGAGTTTAGGATCATCCTCAAGCCAAACACGGACATCACGCGGCTTAGCAAGAAAAGAAGGAAAAACTCCCCCAGAGAGGAAGAAATCGAACAAGAGCAGTTTAAATAGCATCTAGAAGCAGGAATCGTAGAAGAAAGCGAGTCACCCATTTGAGTAAATAATGTTTTCGTCCCTAAGAAAACACTAGACGCCCAGGGCCGCCCTGAAATATGCACAGCCAGAGATTTCCGGCCCATCAACGCAGCAACCATCAGAGACTCCTATCCATTATAGGACATGAACAAGATCTTCGAGTTGCTCTCGAAACGAAAAGTGTTCTCCTCTATGGATATGAGAAATGGCTACTGGGGCGTAGCTCTTTGACCGTCTGACCGATACCTCACAGCCGTCAAAACTTCAAAGGGCCTCATGTAATGTACAAGAATGGCTATGGGCCTTAGAAACGATGGGCAATTTTACCAGAGAATTATCGAGAAAACACTAGGGAAGTATTTGTGGCAGTCGGCAGTGGCTTACCAAGACGATGTATCGGTAGCCACTTATGAGGAAAGAGAACATGTAGAAGCTTTACGAAGGGTGTTTAAGCTTCTTTGGAAAAAAATCTAAGGATGCTACTAAGCAAGTGTACTTTTGGAGCCTCTAAGATGGAGGGAATAGGGTTTGAAATAGGCTACAGTCATAAACTCCCAAAACATTGACACCGGATGGTGATGAATAACTACCGGGCCCCCACTAACGGTAGTGAGCTACTGTCGTTCTTGGGGGTAGGGCAGTTTTTCTCGCGCCACATTGAAGGCGCGGCAGATCGCATGGCCCCGCTCTATGACATGCTTAAGGTTACCAGATGGAACAAGAAGAAGCCTTAGTCCAAAAAATACAAATTTTTGGCTGGCAAGAAAAATGGGGAGAAGCACAAGCAGTTGCCTTTACCGAACTTAGAGCAGAACTAGCGAGCCCCACGCTATTAGTAGCTTGCGAGAGAGGGAAACGCAAGAGAATCATCACACACGCCTCGGGGATAGGTTATGGAGCAGTATTGTTGCAAGAACAAGCCCGATGAGTTCAGTCCAGTGATGTTCCTCTCCTGCAAGCTCAAGGCCCCTGAAACTTGATACACCGTAACAGAAAATGAGGCCGGAGCTATTATTTTTGCACGGAGACAGCTCAGGTCATACCTAGATGGAGAAAGCTTCGAGATCATAACGGATCGCATGGCCTTGAAGTGGTTACTCGATAGGCAACATCCACGTCCTCGCCTAGCTCGATGGTTACTTGAGTTACAGGATTTTGATTTTACGGTGAACTATGCGACAGGAGACAGAAAAATACTTACAGTCCCGGACGATTTAAGCCGCTACAGCTCCGAATCCAGCACCGTTTTATGCACGAGATGTCTCGAAGTAGTAGGAGAAATCCCAGAGACCAGCTGGGGGGCTACTCCTATGATATCATCCCAGGTAGCAGAATGGGGAGAATTAGACGAAAAAGCAGAAAGAAAAAAAAACTGGACTGATTTTCGCTATTCTCCTGAACGCTTCTCTCTCAGGTTCGCTCCCGCACGGTGACCCTCTTCAAGCCCCTTCTGTAACACTCCTCCAATTAGCCTATCGGACTGGTCCAACCCGTCCCTTCCCGCACCTCGCAACTTCTCTCCGCACCTCACCCCCTCTCCGCCCTCTTACCCTCTCTGTCCCACTGGTCGTGAGTCCGCCCGCAGCGCGATATCCGGCGCCGCCACAATCATTCCCCCAGCTCTACAAGGCGCTAGTGAGACATATGGATATACAGGAGGATGTCTCGACTCAGCCATCCCCCCACGCCGCGCCGCGGCTTCGCCGCCCACCTCCGCCAGCGTTGCCGTCCCGGTGATGCGGAAGCTGTGCGTTGCGTCCCCGAACCCTCACATGCCGGCGACAGCGAACTTCTCGTCGGCCCACGCCTTGAAGTCGCTCTTTGAGTACTCCGAGCCTCTCGCCGTGTCGCGGAAGATGGGCGCATCTTCGTCCCGTACGCCAGATGGCGATGGATCATTCTGTAGTAAGTTTCGCCACGCATTTTCTCCGCTCAGCGCCTCTCCATCAATACTCGTCTTGTAAACTGCCTCGTGATAACGCCTGCCTTCTGGGTCCTCCTTCGGCGGCTTCAAGCGAATTACTAACAGGTCTTCTCCATCCTCCTGCGGCCTAACCTCGTAGCGTCCATGATGCGTTCTATACCGCGACTTCCATCCTCGTCGCATCTCCTCGTCAGTGGCAAGATAGTCTCCTACCCGACGCACCCCTAGCCAGCAGCCCAACGCGACACACCAGAAGGCCCTGTCCCGATGCGATGATTCCAGGTCGAGAACCGCGAGTAGCTTACGCATGTGCTTCGTCAGGATTGGCTGCCGAGGTGCGCGCTGCTAAGGTCCCAGTTTTGCCAGAAACTTGCGGATAGCGTGATACCTTGCGCAGTTCCTACCCGCAGCATCCCGCAGCCCAACCGCCCGACCGGACCTCTCCTCATACCACCTCCGCACAGTGGAGACTATCGAGGCCGCAAAAAGATCGATTTTCGTCCCGCTGAAGTACCAAAGTTCTTCTGCTTCGCCTTATCCCTTGGGCATTCCGACGTGAACAATAACAGCGCTATCAGGATGTCTTCTTCCTTCCCCCTCTCTTCTACGCTTGGCTCCTTATCCAGAGCAAAGTAAGCCGCGATAGTCCCACTCTCTGTGCACTACTTGATCTAGAAGTTCCAGTGGCTTTCTTTTCCTGTCACTGTCGCGGGGGTATTGGCGTCGCGCCGCAGCTCCGCCACTCTTCCTGTCATCTTTTGGCGGAAGGCATCGTGCTGTACTGGTGCCCGAATCGGAAGAAGCCGCTTTACTCTGTATCGAAAGAGGCCAAACGGAACTCTTAGAGACGAGGACATCCTAGTTACCGATTGCACAAGCTCTCCGCTGCCTCGTTTTCCTTCAGATTAAACCTTTTCCTTGCTTTCCTTCCTTTCATGTCCGGCTGCTGCTTCTTGCCCTTCAACGGAATTCGACTGAGTTAAGCTTTCAGCGCGCCTTCTGTAGAATTTCCGAACGCAGTACATATTTATGGTCACGTCGACCGCCCACGCCCTTTCACATGATAATTCTATGTCACAAATTGTGCTAAGTCAATCCCGCCACCTTCTTATCCGTCCTTCAGACTCCTAAACCCCACCTCCATCGCCTTCTCCCATGCATCTCCAACAGTCCCGCCTTCCCTTCGAACTCAAGTACCTCCTTCTTCCAAACCCCGTCCGGATTTTTCATGGTAGCCATCCCCCCGAGCACACGCTTCAGACAACCATCCCATACAGGCGCCCAGTTGAACGCGTAGAGGTTCCATCCCGCACCTTTCTCTAAGCATCAGCACCGCCTCATCAACTTCGCCCTGCGAAAACTTGTTTGAAATCTTGTTAATGACGCCTGGCACATGGTCAAAGAGAACTGAGGCTTTGAAATTGTTCTCCATTTCCATCTGTGTTCTCACACAGAGAGCCATTACTAGCCGCGTGGATACATGCCGACGCGACACCGCGTATGCTGCAGCTTTGTCAGATCACGCAATAATCAAGACGCCATTGTCCCTCTTAGCTAGAATCTCCGGTGTCTCAGATTCTAGTCGAAAGTAAAGCGCCATAAGGCCAGCAATATACTCGAGCGGAGAGATAGAAAGCAGCCCTATTTCCCAGGCGCACACAATTTCAGGCGGCCAGCGGCCGTACGCGTAGAAGTTTCCCACGACAATGCCGTATCTTCCTTCTGAGTCCTCAGCCGGCATGCGTGCATCCGCAGCGCAGAAGCTCAGACCGAAATGGTATGCTTTCGGGTTGCGTACCAGGGGCCTGAAGCGCTGCTCGTCACAAAGCTTCAACAGCTTTT
This sequence comes from Devaleraea mollis, assembly GCA_032361265.1. Classification (NCBI taxonomy): domain Eukaryota; phylum Rhodophyta; class Florideophyceae; order Palmariales; family Palmariaceae; genus Devaleraea; species Devaleraea mollis. The sequence continues at coordinate 4,046 of JAULCF010185557.1, read as the reverse complement.
TGACTGCTTGCACAAACTCGCCAGCGCCATCTACAAATCAATATTCCGCTGGCACATTCTTTGTGCCTCTTATCAACATACTTCCCGAGCTTCTTAGTGAAGCTCCGCCTTGCACAGAAGTCGTCATATGCCCAAAGATACACCCCCATGACAGGACTTTATTCTTGCTGATTCGATGTATTCCAGGCCCCAGAGCCAAAGTGTCATCAGCAAACTCTCGAAACTACAATTGTACCGCATATATTGGCCTGCAGTGCCGGTTATCATCGCTGCATTTCAGATTACCTCCAATAGTTTCGAATTCGACAGCGCATTGGATAGAAGATGTCCCTTTGCTTGCCATTTCCACGCGCAGCTCGATATCGAACACTTCCGTCAGCAGAGACTGAACAAGAGCTCCGATCTCCATGCTTGCAATGATAGAGGATATATCGTCTTGATACTCGAGAAATGTGGCGAGGCGCCGTCGCGTCCGTAGCGAACCATAGACCTGCACCTGCCCTTCATCCCAAATCATAAAAAGGTTGAGCAGATCAGCAGGGAGCTTCTTCAGGAAATCCTCCACTTCCGCATCAAATCGCCTCTCTAGATAGCTCACTGAAAGCGACTTTATGCGCGCGTACTGTTACGCAGCAGTCGTGGTGCCCATTTTGACACGGAGATACTTGATAAACTTCCCGCCGCGCATCACCACTTACCTCGCACAGTATTTGGCTGCAGCGGGTGTTGAGCGAAACCAGTGCGACTTGTCGCTGTTGCGACCAACAACGTCGAAGCGATACCCCCGGAGCATCCGCGCATAGACCTCAACTGCTTGTGATATTTTGGAAAGGCTGCACCATTAAAGCACACCTGATGCCTCAGAATGGGTATGCAGGTTTGGCGCCAAGGGGACCCCGTCAATTATTGACTTGTAGGAGCTCAGATTCGGCCACGAGGCATCCACAAAATTCCGCCAGAACTCGTTATTTGGCATCACGTTCATAGGTAGATCCGTGAAGGGGATCCAGGGAGGTGGCTTGTTTTCTGCGCATAGAACACCTTCGACATTTTCTTGTCCACAATCTCGCCCAAGGCGTCAGGGTTCTCCAATGCCCCTCCATGAGTAGAAGAGAGAGAGCCTATCGGAGGCGCGCTATCACAGTCGTCATTAAACATAGAACCAAGAACTTTGTCCGGCCATCCGTCGCCTGGGTAGTCACCGAGAAGCGAGCGGGAGACAGAGAAGTCGTAGGAGAAGGCCTATTCTGGCAGCGGATCTTCCCTGGCAACCTCCACTGTCTCGTCCTTCAGCACCTTGAAGAAGAACCATTTTCTCAAAATCGCGCGGGCTACTGGTACATAGTCTTCAAAGGCTAGCAGAACTTTTCCGCTAGGACTTCCTACAGCTTGACGAGACCTGTGGGCATTCTTCGGATTCTTTTCTCCTTTGCACCTGCCTTTGCTCTGCACCGGCTCTCAGCGAACCGCGCTTCATCGAACTCGTCATCTTCATCGCTAACAGCTGTTGTACAGCACCGGCATGCCAGAAAAGTCGTTACATGCTTGGGCATCAATTTCCTCATTCTCACTGAGTTCCGATAGGTATTCATTATCACTATCCTCCAACTCTGGTACGTCTTCGTCCGTACTTTCATCATCGCTATACTAAGAGTCACCGCCACGTTCACTACCATCAATAGATTCCACGTCTCCATGCAGATAGTAGATCTGGTTGTCCCTGTTACATGGGTCCAGATTGTCTTCTAGGAAGTGTTCCTTGAATAGCTCTCTCCAATGCCTGCCACGCGCCCAACTTCACATTGCCGGCGAGACTTCTTCTGTAGTCGGTGGCATTGTGCGTGGTTCCGAACATGGAGGAGCCAGCACAGGCAAAGGGACTGATTCACACAGGACTCCTTCTCGGAGCTGCTTCGCCGGCTTCGCCTTGACGAAGTGACCTATCAAGCGCTGAGCTTTATAGGTATACTCAGGTACCCCTAGCCCGTCGACCATATACCCCTCTTGAATACACAGCGCGAAGTCTGCTTCTGCTTCTTATTTAAAGTCCCAAGGCTCAGCCTCCACTTTGGCCAAAATAGGATTCCGAGAGCACCGCCATCCTGCTTTCTCGACATCCTTCTCAGATCAGAATCCGCCCGACCACAGTTTTGAGCCCATTGAGGCCCGGAAGGGGGGGCGCTCTGTCTCACCTGCTCCGCATTTGCTGCTCCAGCTAGCGCCCGAAGCAGCTTGCCTGAGCTTCCAATAGCACAGACCATAATTTGCGTTGTGAAGGCTCCTGACCATTCCTTCGCACAGCTCGAGGACAGAGATGATCCAGCACGCTTTTGCAAGACATCCTGGGACACATAACTGGAGTTCAGCAGAGGAGCTCCATAGCCCCGCTCGCTGGAGGACATACTAGCGCCCCAGAGCGCCAAGCTGCTCTTTGCAGGCACTTTATCTTGAGCAGAGTCAGCTTAAGGTTCCTTCCCGGGATAGGAATATGCGTCAGCAGGCTCCGGCCACGCGCCTTGAATCGAATGACATAGAGCGTCGGGCCTCAAAGGTCTGCTAGTTTCGCGCCGTTGTGCGACGCTTGCTAGTTTTTCGGGGCAACAGGATGGTGCTCCCTCCAATACACTATGCGCTTGCGCATACGGTCCGAGACAGTAGCAGGTATTGGCAAGAAGGGTTTTCCGGAGCCCTTTGCCACGGGGCAGATCTTCAAGTCAGCAGTCGAGGCCATGTGCCCCGGCTTGAAGCACGCGTTGCAAACGATTGTACTCGAGCTTCATCCTTCTTCAGGATCCCCAGCTTCGCGACTTGGCTTTGTCTTCTTCATATCAGACACGTCCTTGCTCTGCTGCAGACTTTTGCGACCCGTGAGCATGAAAGGGCGCGCCTCAGGGTTACTCCTGTTTCCACGTACCTTCTTCCTCAGCTTCTCAAACTGCTGCTTCTAATCCAGCTTGATTGTTTGTATAGAGGGTAACGATTCCTTCCATGCCCAGACCCTTTCTTCCAGCAGGGGTAGATCTTCATCCGAGGCCAGGCCAGGGCATCCTTCACTCGCCCATTGGTATGCACTGTCCACATGCGCCGCGAGCGTTTCTTCGATCCAGAGGCCGAATAGCTGAGGCGAGATATTCCCGGCGAAATCCACCTTGAACTGCAAGATGGTGTGGGATAGCCCGCGCACAGCAAGCTTCGACAGGAATACATCTGGGACACGCTTTTGCACCCTTCCCAACATAAACAGTAGAGAATCGAGCGCCTCGAAGGTAAGATCATTAACCTCCAAATGCTTGAAGACGATTTCAATTTCCCACAGCCTCTTAGTCCGGTCTTTCTGAATAACGACAGCCAAAATTCCTACCAGAAAGACATGCCTGCTTGCCGAAAACTCTCCCGCAATCATCTTCGCACATGTCGCAATAGGTCGATTGTAGAACTATTGCGACGGCGCAATCTCGTTATGCATCGCAAAACCAGCCTTAACGAGTGCCGGTGGAATGGCCGCTGTGCTCGTTTGCGCGCGCGAAGTCAGATCCGCCGCATTCGTGTCCTCATTTCCCACGAAAGAGCCCTCCAGCTGCTCCAACATGCGCACCTGCTCGAAATTCTTCCACTCTTTGAAGGCGCCGTTCGTCACAGCCTCATCAATAGCGCGCAACGAAACCTTCGAGATTCCCAGCCTACCGTGGCCTACCACATTCCCGTCCTCAACCACCATTTGGATCTCTTGCCGCAGCGGCGGAAGCGGACCCGCACGCACGCTGTTGGGATCCGCCTTGAAGGAGGCACGCTTCAGCTCCTTGTCAAGCAGCGCCTCGTCTTGAGAGATGTTGCTCTCGAAATTTCCCACCGCCAGGCGACCAAGCTTTGCTGCCACCGCAGAAAACAAAAGCTTCGGTTCATCGAAGGTCCAGCCGTCCGGGAGCGCCGCGCTGGTGCATTGGAAGTTGACAAAGCGGCGCAGCTCGGTATGCTTGCGGCGATCCAAGCGGGTGTCGTCCTCCGAGGGTACATCCTGCTCGCCCCCGGCTTTCCCGAGGCCTCCG
>JAULCF010184446.1:0-12281 GCA_032361265.1 Devaleraea mollis | reverse complement strand
GGCTGTTCCACCTCAACCTGGAACTGGAGCGTCTCGACTCGCACCGAATCGCTGGTGGAAATTGCGAGATGTACGCCGTCGGGGCTGAACTCGTACTGGCTCCCGCGCTCGAATTCAGGCTGATCTTGTGGTCGGATCGCTCCGCTGTCAGGGTCGATCGACGTCGCTTGTCCCGACCTGGTGGTGACAACGATGCGGTCGTGACACCAGGCAATCGTGGTCGCTAGCCATCCGTGTCGGTAGGCGCCATCTCCGTATTCGATCATCGCCGCATCGTAGATCGGAGCGCTGCATCGGTGCCTGTCGCTGGTGCGCTGCAGGCAGATCAATTCCGGTATCGGGTGCCGCTGCGGCCGCTCACCAGGTTGTTGTCTAGGATCGGACTGTGGTTGTAGATGCTGTGCTTCACGATGCTGCCGTTCCTGCGGCCCCCGAACGTCGCGTTGCGATCGAGCGGGCATGGACCAACCTCGTTGGGCCGGGAGCGCTCTTGACCTCGGCCGAACGCCATCAGATTATTCGTGACGCTCGGGCGGGGTGGGTCGGAGCGACGGCACCAAACCCGGCGAGTGGTCTCATGGGCGAGGCCGCGCACTGGTTGGCCGTCGACGCCGAAGGTCTGACCGGCGAGATAGTCGCCGACTTCGAAGCCCGGGGGCTTGACCGGCTGCGTTACCTCGAGATCGTGGGCGTGGTTGCCCGACTGTCAAACGTCGATTTCTATGTGCGGGGCATCGGCGCATCGGAACTCGTTCTCGGCGAACCGTCAACCGTCCCGCCCACGGGGCGACTGCACCCGGACGCAGCGCTCACGAACATGTGGGTCCCCACGGTCGGTCAGAGCTTCGCTCCTCATGTTGTCGATGCGCTCCCCGACGAAGGCGAAGCGGTTCGTGACCTACATGAACCGATGTATGTGCCAATGGTCAGCGTGGGTGATGCGAATCATCACGACGTGTTGTCGAAGTCCCAGATCGAATATCTGGCCGCTCGCACGTCGTATCTGAACGAGTGCTTCTATTGACTGTTGGCCCACACATCGTTCCTCCGTGCGAGTAGCGAAGCCAACCAGCTGAATGTCGATGTCTTGACGATTGCCGACGGTTCAACCCCGAGCGTTCCGTTCGGCGCAGAACTTGCGGCGCTCGCCCAAGCGATGGGCACCGACTGGACGCAATCTCCAACCGTGGCGCGCAATGCACTGGTTGCTGTCGCTGGAGCCGACATTGCCGAACGCGCGATAGGCGTCGCCGCGACCTTCCAAATGATGAACCGGCTGCTCGATGGCGTGGGCGCACCAGTCAACGAACGCCTGCACCCACTTGCCAAAGAGCTGGGTTTCGAGCCACTCGACATACCCCGCTGACCCTCACAACTCACCGACTACTAGCCACCGATTACCAAGAGAGACACGTCATGCCTACTACGCCCGACCTGACCAACAAGACCGTTGACCTGCTGCAGCACCTGATTCGCAACGAGTGTGTGAACGAGGGCACCGAAGAATCGGGCCAAGAGATTCGCAACGCTGACATGTTGCAGTCCTACATCGAAGGCGCGGGCCTCGACGTTGAGCGCTACGACGCAGCGCCGGGTCGCACATCGATCGTGGCGCGTATCGAAGGCAGCGATCCGAACGCCCCGAGTCTGTGCTTGAACGGCCATACCGACGTGGTGCCGGTCAACGCCGATGGGTGGGATCGTGACCCGTTTGGCGGCGAGTTGATCGACGGTGAGGTCTGGGGCCGTGGTGCAATCGACATGCTGGGACTCACGGCGGCAATGGCTGTCGTCTTCCGCCATCTCGCCGACACCAACTTCCGCCCCAAGGGCGACCTGATCTTCTTCGGTGTTGCCGACGAAGAATCGGGTAGCAAGTACGGGGCGCAGTGGATGGCCGACAACCACCCCGAAGCCATTCGTTCTGACTATGTACTCACCGAGAACGGCGGCCTCCACGGAGGTTCTGAGAACCGGCCCACAGTCACCATGAACGTGGGCGAGAAGGGTGTCGCCTGGCGCCGGTTGCGAGTGAAAGGCACGCCCGGGCACGGCTCACGTCCCTACGGCGCGGACAATGCGCTGATCAAGGCCGCGGCGATTGTGCAACGGGTGGCGGAGTACCGCACGCCGCCGCGTTTCCACGAGCTGTGGCGGTCACAGATCGAAGATCTGGGCAAGAACCACAACCTCGAGAAGGACCTGGTCGACATGCTGCTCGACCCGAATTCGGTCGACGAAGCAATCGCTTCCATGCCAGTTGGCACCGGTGGTTACCTGCACTCGTGCTGTCACATGACGATGAGCCCGAACGTGCTCGTGAGCCCAACAAAGACGAACACGATTCCCGACGTGGTCGACATCGATATCGATGTGCGCACCATGCCCGGTGAGACACCCCAAGACGTGCAGAACTACATCACCGACGCCATCGGTCCTGAGCTGGCTGCCGAAGTCGAGTTCACGCCGCTGATGAATGACATGTCATCGATGAGCCCTATCGCCACACCGCTGTGGGACTCGCTACAAAAGGCCGTGAGCAACGCCTTCCCCACGACCGAGATGTCACCCGGCATCATCGTTGGTTTCACCGATGCCCGGGTTCACCGCAACCTAGGTGCGGTGGCATACGGCGCCGGCTTGCTCAGTCCTGATCTGAGTCCAGCCGAATACGGCAGCCGCTTCCATGGCCACAACGAACGCATCGACGTCGAATCAATCGGTCTTACGACTGGCCTGTACCTCGACACGGTGACTGACCTACTCGGCTAAAGCCCATCCATGTGAGTGCCGTAGCCGACTCGTGACTCAGCTTGAGCTCAGGCGAACTCGTTCGGCGATTGGACATGGCAGCTCCGCGACGGCCGAACCTGGTCCCAGACGCACATCGGTGCGCAACATCTCGAGGAACGTGTCTATCGGCACGGCGGGGGAGTACAGGTAGCCCTGTCCCTCTTGCACACCAAGGGCGCGCAAGGCGTTGACCTGGGCCTCGGTCTCGATGCCCTCGGCGACCAGGAGTAACTCCATGCGATTTGCGAGCTCCACGATCGAAGCCACGATTGCCTCGTTCGCGGTGGTGGTGTCAACTGCGGCCACGAACTGTCGGTCGATCTTCAGGCCATCTACGGGAACCGCGCTGAGTCGCTCCAGGGAGGAATAGCCGACACCGAAGTCGTCCAAAATAACTCGGCTGCCCATGCTCTTTACTCGGGCCATGGAACGGCTCAAGTGCGACAGCGTCGGCAGGGTCGTTTCTTCGGTTATCTCGACGAGTACCTGACTCAGCAGGTCGGGGTCGACTCGGTCGAGGAACTGATCGATGTGGTTCGGGCTGACGTTGATGCTGATGGGGAGCAGGTGTCCGAACTCAGCTTCGATAGACAGGTTGAAGCTGGCGACTTGGTCGAGAACAGATATGTCGAGCGCCGCTCCCATGTTCAATTTGTGGACGACGGGCATGAACGTGGCGGCACTTCGCACATCGTTACCGTCGACCCAACGAATGAGGGCTTCGGCGCCCACGATTCGGCCATCGGCCAGGTCAACGAACGGCTGCAGATAGGGCACGATCCGGCCTTGCCAGAATGCCTCTTCGAATGACCTTTCGAGTTCTGAGGTTCGCTCTGTATCGGTCCGAAGCACCGCATCGAAGACGACAACTCGGCCGCCACCGTTGGCCTTTGCTCGGTAGAGCGCAATATCGGCATGTTTCAAGAGTGCGTCAGCAGTGGTGCCTTCGTCGTTAAACGCGATTCCCACGCTGGCGCCGACGGTCACGGTGTACCCGTCGATCTCAAAGGGCTTCTCAAATGCTGAAAGTAATCGTTGGCCAAGTCGTGTTGCTGAGTCTGGTGTCGATCCCAGAGGGAAGAGAACAACGAGCTCATCGCCCGATAGGCGGGCTGCTGTTTCACCGGCCCGCAGCGACACCGCGAGCCGGGCCGTGACCGCCTGCAAGAGCAGATCGCCAGCTCGGTGACCCATGGAGTCGTTGACACGCTTGAACTCATCGATATCGATGTAGGCCAGCCCTACGTGGGCGTTCTCTGTGGGCGAAGAAGCGGACAGAGCTTGCTCTAGGCGGTGCATGAGCTCGGCGCGATTCGGCAGGCCCGTGAGTTGGTCGGTACGAACTTGAGCAGCGAGCAGCTCTCGTTCGGCCGCCAAGCCCTGAGCTAGTTCGGCGCTGCGCACGCCGAACACACTTGCTGCCACGTCTCGTGCTCGGTTGATCGATGCCAGTCCGGTCGAGAAAATAACGGCGAAGGTGAGCAGCAGCGCAACAGCGATACCGATCTCGGTGCGCAGCATGGCGAAGGGCACGATGGCGATCGGAGCGAGTCCGATGTTGAAGGCCAGCAAGGACGACACGAATTGTGAGCCAAAGATCAGGTTCGACGCAATGACACCCAGTAAGCAAGCACCAATGAACGCCTGCCACTGCGGTTCGGCTGGCATGGCCGTTGCCGGAAGCACACCCCAGCATGCGCCACCGATGAATTGGGCGATCGCAACGCGACCCACCCAGTCCTGTTCAACCGGCAAGCGCAGGTGCGATAACCAATGATGAGCGGCGTTTGTCGCAACGGCGAGCACGAACAGAAACAGGCCGACCTGGTTCGTGTGATTCCAGAGGACCACGGCAAAGAACAGAGCGGTGGGCACCTCGGCGATCACCGCGAACGACATGGTGGATCGCAGCCGACGACGCAGCTCGAGCTGCACATCGGGGTGATTACGTTCGTCGGCGGTGATGGATTCTTCGAAGATTCCGGTTAGGAGTGGGGCGCGCCTCACGAGGGATTGCCCACATGGCAGAATCTCGAACTCATGAGACATTTGTATCAGGATGCGGGCCGGTAACTACGAGCCCGTGAATGAATGCCCATGCGTGGCTAGTTCTTTTGGCGGGTATCTGCCGTTGCGGGGCGCGTTCTGGCAGAATTTTCGTGGATGGGCGATGCGGCCCAGTGCTATTCTCGGTCGTCCGCGGGGCGACAGACGGCGAAGTGGGCAGCTTCGATCGCAGCGTGGCGATCATCGAACGAGAAGTGTTCGGGCACGTCCACGCCAGCTAGGGCGGTCTGCACGCTTTCATGCATACGGCAGACATAGACGGCTGTGTGTGAGTTGCCGGCTTCGGCCAAGATCGTTTCGATCGCCACGATCGCGGACATGTCAACAAAGGCAAGTCGGCCAAAGTCGAGCACGATTGCGCCGGTGTCACCGCGCATGCGCTCTCGCGCCTCATGGCTCAGGTCCGCAGCAGCGCCGAAGCTCAATGGCCCATCGAAACGGAAGACGGCGATGCGACCTTTGGCTTCGTGCAGAAGGACTCGTTCGGCGTCGGTGAAGATGTCTTCGCTGGGGTCGAAGTTTGCGAGCTGCTGATCAGCAAGTCGCTTGATAAAGCCAAGTGCAGCGATGACCACGCCCACAGCAACGGCCGTGATCAGGTCGACGAGAACCGTCATTCCAAGCACGATGACCATGAGCGCCAGATCGAGCCGTGGCCCACGATGGGCACGTCGCAGGTAGCCCACATCGAGAATGTCGATGCCGACCTTGATCAGGATTCCGGCGAGCACTGCATGGGGGATCCGCTCGGCCAGCGGGCCAGCAGCGAGCACGATGACAGCAAGCACGACTGAGTGAGTCGCGGCGGCAATACGACCTCGTCCACCCGAACGCATGCTGACCACGGTGGTCGAGGTTGCACCTGCGCCGGGCATAGCGCCGAACAGGCCAGCGAGAGCGTTGCCGACTCCTTGTCCGACAAGTTCACGATCCGAGTTGTGCCGGGTTTGGGTCAGGTTGTCGGCAATGAGTGACGTGAGCAGCGTGTCGATTGAGCCGAGGATTGCCAGGATCACGGCACCCTCGAGCACGACGGTGATGGTGTCGGAATTGAAGCTCGGCACGGTGAAATCGGGGAGTCCGAGTGGAATGTCGCCGATCACAGGAACGGTCATGAACGATGCCGCAACGGTTCCCACGACCAGCGCGATCAATGCACCGGGCACATAGGACGCCCACCGCTTTGGCCACAGAAAGACGATTGCGAGGGTCACGATGCCTAGGCCAGTAGCGGCCATGTCGGGAGACGAAACCGCATCGGGAATCGACTTGATGGCGTTGAGCGTGCCGCTGCCCTCGGGCTGGCTTCCGAATAGGCGGGACAGCTGTAACGCCACGATGATCACACCAATGCCGCTCATGAATCCGGAGATCACCGGATAGGGAACGAGCTTGATGTACTTGCCTATCTTCAGGAATCCGAAGAGAACCTGGATGACGCCAGCAACGATGACCGCAGGAAACACCAACGTGGGATCGCCACCAACCGAGGTGAAGACACCAGCAAACACGACGATCATCGGGCCGGTCGGTCCAGACAACATCGCAGGCGTACCGCCTAGAAAGGCAGCAACGAAGCCCAAGATGATGGCGCCCCAGACGCCAGCGATCGGGCCTGCGCCCGATGCTTCGCCGAAGGCCAGCATGAGCGGAAGGGCGACGATGCCGGCCACGGTGCCGCCCAGAATGTCACCTCGCAGCGTGCGGTCATCAGGATCAGGCGTGCCCTGAAAGATCGACGTGATTCGGTTCATTCGGCGACCTTGGTCTGGGATCAGGGTGGCCCAACCTCGCAGGCGTTACCTCGAAATCGGCCTACGCCAGCGTTGAGAAACGTGTAGATCCTGGCGATCGGGTCCCGTGAGTATAGAAGTGGGCGCACGGCCAGGCTTTGTCAAACCGGTCAGTTTCATCTGTTGTCATGCTGGCGTCAGACATGTTGCATACGAGCAACAGAAGAGAGCTTCGGTTACAGCTTGTTGACGTTCTGCAGCTGCCAGCTCGGGTGCAGAACCGCATAAGGCGGCGGAAGTTACGGCGAGATTGGCTTGATGCCAGGGAGCCTCAAGTTGTCATGGAGTTGATGATCTAGCGCAATGAGACTGTCGTCTCGGCTTGTCATGCTTGCAGGACGGCAAACAGGGGAGGGCAGTGGTGCAGGCACGGAAGGCGAATGGTGACCGGCTGCAATGGGCAGAGGTGATCCTTCTAGCTCTGTGCCTGATCGTGGTCGTCTCTGGTTGTTCAAGCGAGCCCGGTGATCAGACCGCAACCTCGCCGACGGTCATTGCTCAGGGTGTTGCGCAGGCATCGCCGCTCCCCATCGTTGTTGAAGATCCGACCCCAGAGCCAGCCGTCGAAGCAACCAGCGCGCCTGAGCCCGCGCCAACCGTGGCCGCAACGAGTGCACCTGCCTTCCCCGGGGCGAGAGGTCTAGCCGCGGCTCCGGCGGGGACCTTCGTGACCGCCCGGCCAGAGGCCGGTATGCCGCACAGTCGGGGAAGCAACATCGTGCCGGTGTACGACGCTCCCGAGGGCGAGCCCCGCGTGCTGATGGATGCCAATGAGATCGATGGAATCGACATGCCATACCCGCTCAGTAACCCGACGGTCTTTCGTCAGCCGCTCGTGCTGCGGGTGATCGCCGGCGGGCCAGACGATGAGTGGCTGCTGGTGCAGGCCCCCGTTCGGCCCCACCGCCAGTCGGTGTGGGTCCGGGCCGAGGACTTCGTCTATGCCCAGACCGATCTGCGAATCGAAGTCGACTTGGGTCGAGGCGGCAGGTTGGCGTTGTTCGATGGCGACGTGGAGGTCATCACCAGTTTGGCGGTGTACGGCCGTGAGAGCCGGCCCACGGTGCTGCACGAGACCTATGTCGAACAGGCCTTCGAGGGAACGACACTGAGTCCGGCATACGGCACCTACATCCTGACCATGGCGGGATACAGCGAATCGCTTGGAACCTACGGTGGAGGTGGGCTCCCCGGGCAGAGCATCCATGGCACGAACCAGCCGGAACTTATTGGTCAGCGAGTCAGCAGTGGAGGTATCCGAGTGTCAAACGAGGTCATCGACTTCATCTACCAACAGCCCGGCGTTCTAGGGGCCAGCGTCGTCATTTATGACAGCTCCGGCATCGGCGTCGACGCAGCCATCGCGCTGCAGCGCAACAAGCCATGGGCACCTGCCTTTACCACTGCGATGGACGACGGATTCCTGATCAATGCCCTACCCGTCACGTCGTACAGCTGATGCGTCGCCTCATCCAGATCCTCATCGTCTGCCTTCTTGTTGTCTCCGCCTGCTCCAGCTCTGACGGGGTTGCGGGACCAGACGCGCCCACGCCAACAGCAGAGCAAGCCATTGGGGAACCAGACGAACCCACTCCGGCAACGGAGCAAGCCAGTACACCGACACCAGTGGTAACCGATACGCCATCAGTCCCGACCGAAGTGCCACAGATAACCCTGGGCTTGCCCGATCTGGAAGCTGCTGGGATCGTTGAACTAGCTCCGTTGGGCACGTTTGTTGTCGCCAAGGCTGATGCAGGGATTCCCCGCCCCCAGGCCGAGGGTGAGCCGGCCCGGCTCGAGATCCCCGTGTATGACACGCCGTTCAGCTCACCCCGGGTGCTTGTCGACGTGAACACCATCGACGGGGTCACCCTGCCGGTCAACTTGGTCAACTGGTCCGACGAAGAGGGTGCGCTGGTGCTGCGAGTCATCGCCGGTGGTCCGGACGACGACTGGCTCATCGTGCAGGCACCGGCACGGCCGAACGGCAGCTATGTGTGGGTGCGGCGGAGCGACTTCGACTTTGGTTTCACCGACATGAGGATCGAGATCGACCTGGCCGAAGGTGGCGGTCTCGCCTTATTTGATGGTGGCGAGCAACTGCTTCGGACCGGCATCGTGCACGGACGAGATGGTCGAGAGACGCCAACGCACCTGACGTACATCGAACGGGGCATTCGCGGTATCTCACTCTCGCCGGCATACGGCACGGCAATTTTGTCGATGGCCAGCTTCAGTGAAGCGCTAGGCACATTCGGCGGCGGCAACTTGCCCAGCAATTTCCTGCACGGCACAAACCAGCCAGAGCTCATGGGACAGCGAGTGAGCTCCGGGGAAATCCGGGTGCCGAACGAGGTGCTCGACGAGATCATCGAAACGATCACGCCCGGCACACCGGTGCTGCTGTTTGACAGCGGCGGCGACAACAAGGAAGCGATCCTGGAGCGCCGCCTGCAGCCCGCGATGACGATGAACTTTGCCGAGGGTGGCAACGGGGCCACGGACGGAGCGACCCTGGTCACGCCGCAGCTTTGGCGGAGATGCGCCGAACCGCTAGCAGACAAGCTGCTCTGTCGGACGAACTCGGATGAGGACCCACGCGGTCGATTCGCGTTCATCACGGCCAAGCCCGATGCCGGCGAGTTCAACGAGGACGTGGGCGTCAACGTGATCCCGGTCTACGACGTGCCGGGTGGCAGCCCCCGCACGCTGGTGCATCAGACACCAGACAGACGGAGCTTCCGGTTCCTGTTGCGAGCGGAGCATCAACTTGGTGATCCGCTTGTGCTGTGGCCTCTCGAGGTCTCGCCCGATGAAGAATGGATTCGGGTGCAAGCGCCGGTGCATCCTCAGCGCACGTCGGTGTGGGTGCGGGCCGACGACTTCGAATTCGGATGGACAGACTTCCGCATCGAGATCGACATCGCGGGCGAGGGTGAGCTCATTCTGTTCGACGGCGATACCGAACTGATCAGCAACAACATCGTGTCGGGCCGAGAGAGCCGACCCACGCCGCTAGGTGCCAGCTACATCGACCAGATCGTTGAAGGCACCCAGTTGTCTCCGGCCTACGGGCCCTATGTGTTGTCGATCCCGATCTACAACGAAGCACTGACGACCTTCGGGGGCGTGTTGGCGATACAGCTCATCCACGGCACGAATCAGCCGGAACTCATGGGACAGCGGGTGGCGTCGGGCCACATCCGGATCCCCAACGAGGTCCTGTCATTCATCGCTGAACAACCCGATGGGTTGATCGGTGCCCGGGTAGTCACCTTCGACAGCACCGATGTTGACCGGGTCTTCGCCATCGAACGTCAGGAGCTCAAATCGTGGCGGCCAGCCCTGACCGATGAGCCGGGCGACCAGGGGCTGCCGCTCGCTGTTCCTGGACTCTGAAAACGGGGTTGGACTGCCTCGCTTTTTGCATAGTGTTGCGAGATGCAACGACTGATCGATGGAATCGCCCGGTACTCCGAGGAAATCCACGCAGCAAGCCAGCCACTATTCGACGACCTCGCACAGGGCCAGTCACCCGACGTTCTGTTCCTTACCTGTGCAGACTCACGGGTCGACCCATCGCTGATTACCCAGACCAAGCCAGGCGAGATCTTCGTGTGTCGCAACGCCGGCAACATCGTGCCCCCAAGCGATGCGGGACTTGCCGCCGACGGCATGGCCGCTTCGATCGAATTCGCCGTCAAGGCGCTGCAGGTCTCTGACATCGTGGTTTGTGGCCACGCTGATTGCGGCGCAGTGAAGGGCGCCATGGCTCCTGAGTCGGTCGAGCCTCTGCCCTACGTCGGCGCCTGGTTGCAGTACGCCGACACCAGTGACAAACCGGACCTCGACTCAGCAATCGAAGCGAACGTGCTCGCTCAGCTTGAACACCTGCGCACCTACGACTTCATCAACGACGCCGTCGCTGCTGGCTCGCTGGCGTTGTCGGGCTGCGTCTACGACATCGGCAGTGGTTTGGTGCGTGTCTTCGACGGAACCAGCTTCACGGTGCCGAAGCGGAGCTAGCCGCACGCTCAAGCTTGGGCTGTCTTTATTGTGCTGCGCCGACGATCGCGGTGATGGTCTTGCGGCCAACCCCAGTCGCGTCGGAGATCTGCCGCAACGATGCGCCGCACCGATGGGCAACTCGCACTAGGTCGTCTCGCTGCGCTGTTTCTCGATCGACTCGTTGCGCGCTGAGGGCAACCACGGCGAGTGCAGCGCCAACCTCGTCGCTGTGACCGCCGCGATGTTTGTCGATCGTCGCCAAGACAGATGCGAGCTCTTCGTCAGTGTTCGTCCGGGTCATTGGTCATCTTCTTTCAGCGAGTCGGCGAGCTTGTCTCGGATGCTCATCAGGAGGGGGACTCGCACGGAGAGTTCTTGCCGGGCTTCGGCATAGTTCAGGTGGGCTAAGACAAGAGCAAGAAGTTCTAGTGTCTCAACTCGTTCGAGTTCTGTTCTCATGACGGTCCGATACTAGCCATGAGTGGTCCCGAACGGGCCACCTTCCCGACCGTCTCGTGGGCTGCGCTGGCGGATCGGGCGATAGTTCCATCATCTGATTGTTGCTGATGGGTGTGACACCGGAATCTGCTCGAGTCCATCAGGCTCTTGCCGAGGACAACATCGAAGAACCGGCAGCTTTCATCGCTGCGTCCCTGCTCGCTCGCTGGCGCTATCGGGTTGTGTCTACGACATCGGCAACGGCTTGGTTCGTGTCTCCGACGGAAGCAGTTTCACGGTGCCGACTCGCTCGTAGGCGTTCACGGCCAAGGCCCCACGCTGATGTGAGCGCCCACAAGACCACGAACGAGAATCCGAAGTTGGCGATGGTTTTAGCGACGCTGTCCACGGAACTGCCAAGCAGGACCAAGACGATCTGAAAGATCGCCATAGCGGTGAGGGCGACGGATGCGTTCATGAACGCTGGCCCGGTGACCAGGCGTGTCATGCGCATAGTCGGAAACGCGAAAAGATCAAGCACTACGACTACTGACCAAAGCACGCCGACAACGATGAAGCTGCCCAAGAAACGATCAAGCCGAGGTCCGTCGTTTGCAGTTTGTTCAGAGATGGCGAGGAAAAGCGCTCCGGCTTGGATTGCCGCAACCGCGATCACAGTCACCGACAACGATGCAATCTTCGGGTTGGGACCAGCCATCCACCCAGCCTAGGTGTCTCTTCTGCCGGTTGCGGATCTAGCGAGAGCGAGGGTTACGGCGCTTGCCCTTGTTCTTGCCCGAGTTCTTGTCGGCGTGGCGGCCCTTGGCGTCACGGCTCTTTCGCTTGGTCGAATCACGCCCGCTAGGCGCTTCCTTCGGCTTGTCGTCGCGATCCCGACGGTCGTCGCCGCTGCGGCTGCTCGGGCCAGACGAGCGCTTCTTGTTCTCGTTGTGGCCTGGCGGGTACCAGTCGTTTTGACCCCGACGAGGCGTCTTGCGCTTGCCGTCAGGACGACGTTCGCCACGGTCTCGTTCGCCGCGGCTGCGGTCATCGCGACTGTCTCGATCGAAGCTTCTGCCCTTGCCGCGGCCACGCTCGCCACCGCTTCGCTCTCGGTCGCTTCGCTCGGAACGGCCTCGGTCGCTTCGCTCGGAACGGCCTCGGTCGCTTCGCTCAGCTCGT
>JAULCF010183335.1:562-12283 GCA_032361265.1 Devaleraea mollis | reverse complement strand
ACAGCTATTCGGCGCTACCTGGCGTATTCGAGAAAACATCCTAGTTTCAGCGCTACGTGCCCGTCAGACGAAGAGATCATATATGGGTGGACGAGGCAAGCTCAGGGGAGAGCTTCCGCGAAAAGTGTCTGGTTACGCGACATGTTGGAGTAAATCTCGCTGGGTGGGGGCAAAGAGTGTTGACGTAGAATCGATAGATTAGGTATTCCTGACCTCGGCGAAAAGGACAAGTTCATGTTCCTGCCGTCGCCAGCTGCTGAGCGCATTCGTCATAATTTGGTAATATGACGAATGCGCTCAGCAGCTGGCAACGAGGAGCATGTACTTGTCCTGCAGGTATGGGGATCAGGGGTATACCTAATCTAATACTTCAGTGATTTTTTTTTGCTTATCAGTGCCAATTTGACATCTAACATGTCCGTGTAAAATCGTAGAGCGCGAGCTCAAGCTTCTCTCCGCTGCTCTCCGAAGCATATTAGCTCGCCGTCACTCCCGAGTGGATTGAACAACACGAATTCGTGTTAGTGTTGTTCAATCCACTCGGTCGCGAAGGGCTAGACTCGTAAGGTCGCACGTGACGGGTGTGTAAAGACTCGACGCGGCTCGATGCGCTGGCGGAACATAGCACTGAGTGATACTACGACCAATGTAAGCGTCTGAGGGCAGCGAAGACGGGCGGGAACTTCTAGTACGATGAAGGATAGAAGTAGGTAATTGGTTGGCTCCTTTACTAAGTCGCTCGGGACAGTGTCGGCGAGCTAATATGCTTCGGAGAGAAGCTTGAGCTCGCGCTCCACGATTGTACACGGAAATATTAGATGTCAAAATGGCATTGATAAACAACACTTCCCCCGTGGCAGTATTAGAGGAAGAACTTTCCGTGAGAATTTAAATTCGGAAGTTCCGAGAGTAGAGGAGAGAGATAAAGCGAAAAACGCAGCAATAAACAAATGCGCCAGGTAGAGAAGTGATGTACAGGTAACGTGTTAGCACGCTCAAGCGTTTTTCTTACAGTGATATCATCAATGACAACACTGCTAACACCGGCTCATGTGCCCAGCATCACTCGCGCAAAGCGACAGAGTTTCAGGCTGTCTCTTAACTTACTCATAGACAGTGCTATGAGCGCCGTAATCGACCGCCAAACAGAAAACTCGGGTGAGTACATTACGTACTCACCTTGAGCCTCGAGAGGAGATGGGTACCGACGTCAACACGGACGCATCTTCCTCTCGGGCGCACCAACCCACTCGCAGTGTCTTAGCGCTACCCTGACCCGCTCTCTCTCTCCACCTTTCAGAGCTCGTGCCCTCTCTGCCCGGTGCTCATCAATTCGAATTAGGAGTTTTTTTTCCAGATATCAGAAAAGCCGGCGGAGAAGGCACCGCGCTCGACAAAGAGACATCGAGAACCAACCCACCCACCCCTTACGCCTCGCCAAAGAGAGTAGGGGTGACAAGATGGCCAAGGAAACTTCCCGTGGGCACCGTGGGCACCGTGGGCGTCGTGCTCGGGGAGGATGTATCCTTCTTCGCGCGCTTGTTCGCGCGGGGAGTGTCCTTGACCATCTTGTCACCCCTACTCTCTTCGGCGTGACGCCGATGTCGAAGCGCGCCAATCGGCGCACTCCGCAAGAGAAAGCGGCAGCCGCCGAGACCACCCGGCAGCAGGAAGCCAACCGCGTGGCCAAGCTCGAGGCGAAACGTACCGCGAAGCAGAAGAAGGAGGAGGACCAGAGAGAAGCTTTTGCGGACCTGGCCGAGAAGCGCAAGAAGCGCAGCGGCAGTCTCAACAAAAAGGATGCCAACAACGACGCCCTCGACAAAAGAGGACGTCGAAGCAAACAACTACGCCCTCGAAAAAGAGGACTTCGTATATGACGAAGAAGACGCCGTCAGCAAAGAAGACGTCCCTGCCGACAAAGGCGCCCTCGACAAAGAGGACGCTTCCAACGACGATGACGAGTTTCCGAAAACATCTACGTCGCCCGCGTCACCCGAGGTCGAAACCCCGATGACCGCTCGCAAACTCCACACGGAGTTGCAAACCCCCCGGCAGAAAGGCAGCTCCTCCAAGGAGGCACTGCCGCAACAGCCCATCCCTGTATCCGAAGCAGAAGCCGAGGCGCAGAAAAGAGAGCTAAACGAGACCGCAAAGAAGTGGCGAGCCGAAAAGGAATTCGAGAGTATCGGTCGAGGAAAAGCTGAGGCCGACTACGAGACCAGGAAATATGCAAAGCAACTTCGACGGGAGGATATCGAGGCCGACGAGCAGTTAGAGATTGACTCCCGAGACCTCGACAACACATTTTTATTTATCAAAGCAGTACGAGAGTTTCGCGCGTGTACGACGGAATGCGTCTCAAGGTGCTATGGGGCCGCGACCTGGAGTTTTCCCAAAAAGCGTACGGCGCGCAGCTCAACAAAGATCTGCGTGCGATGCAGTTCCTCGAGAATACGAAGACTAGTTTGCCCGATGATCCCCCCGTGCCTGCCCAGACCGAAGCCCGACCCCACGTCATTGCATCCTCCCCCGCGCCTACGCCGCCTGCTTCCTCACCCATAGACGTAGCACGGGCGTGGATGGAGAAGCCATCGATCAAGTTTATCAATGGCATCCGCGACGAGGCCGAGCGAGAAGCCTTTGGATTGTGGGCAGTCGAAGGAACTTCCCTGAATGAAATTGAACATTTTCCCGCCAAGGACACAGCGACGATCTCGCCAGCCGTCCACAATGAGACGACAGCGCCGACTGTCCACAAGGAGACGCCGGCACCCACACACCTCCCGGCTGTACCCCTACAGAAGAAAAGTTTCGTCAGTACCTCTACTGACGATGCATCGAAGACCTCCGATCTCACTGACTGCCTTGACCCCTTACGCCCGGTACAGAAGTACAGGGTCGATTACCGCGTCCAAAATCAGCACTGGAAGGAGGGCCAGCGGCCGAAGATGCCCACATTAAAGGCCAGCATGTCTGCAACATAGCTGGAGTCTTATTTGCTGAGCGGGTTCTACAAGAAAGCGTCTGGTGAGAAATGGACCTACGCAGATATCGATGATGAGGAGTTGTTTAAGATGTACCTATCCCGCTGCAAGAAGAAGGAGCCGAAGCGCCCTCTACATTCCTGCGCGAGCACAAGATCGTCTGGAAAGTACGGGCTACATGCCGCAACGCGGTGGACAAGCTCGTCACGGCTTCGCACCTCGAGGTAACGCGATCGCGTTCCGTGACAGGGTCGAATTCGCCGACTAACTCTCAAAGAGTGGCGGGAATTCGGACCTCATCGACTATCTCAGCAAAGAGGTAGTCACGAACACCGTTCTACGTGAACAGCTACTCAAGGGCATTGCCAATGGGCTGCAAATGAAAGTGTATTTTGAAAATTGGTGTGATGTTTTGCGAAATGAGGCCGGCGACATGGATGATAAGGGCAAAAACAAATGAGCCCAGTGACCAGGCTGCTGATGGCAGCGTCGCCGGTCGAGCTGGCCATCGCCAGGAACGAGGACACGGCCATGTCGCCTTTCAAAGACTTGGTCGTCGCGGCCGCGGTAAATTCTACCCTCAACAAAGTGGAGGATACCGTAGTGGACGCCAGCAAGTTGAGCCGCTAGTTGGAGGAGAACGAGGACGCGGAATGCCTACGCCCCAGCACCCTGCCTCAAGACGCGGCCGTGGCGCAGGCAGAGGCCTGCGCGTACATGATGGCCGATGAGGCCGAGGAGCCAACCGAGGCCGAGGAGTCGCCCAAGGAGGCACCCGTGTGCGCAGGATTTCAAGCAAGGAACGCCAGAGGCGCAAAGTCCTGTACAAGATTGCTGACTCGCGCCGAAACTCCGTGCTAGAGATGGTGGCATGGACCCGCATGATTCCAGGTCGCAGTATGAATACCACCGCCACCAAGGCCTCGATCCACAAGAGCCACCCATGTGTATCAGAAAGGATACGTGAGCGGGCCAGTACCATTAACTCTGGGACTGCCCGAACGCCCCGTATGGCGATGACTTTGCTAACATATGGGGCTACTGGACCGAGTCGGAGGAGCGGTCCCAGCAGAAGCAGTGGGACAACCATGCCAAGCAGGCTCGTAAAAACACAGAGGGCCCCGGGTCTTCTGCCTAATACCCTACTTGCAACAGTAGTGTAGTCGTGCCCAAGTTCGATGGCCCTCGAAAAGAGCCCATGGACTTGGAGCACGGGCAAATCAAGGCCCAGTTCGATGGTACTCGCAAAGAGCTCATGGACTTGGAGCACGAACAACAAAGTTCGGCGAATTCAACAAAGAAGTCGACGATAAAATGGACCTTGACGAGCCCTCGGCGCACGCATTACCCGCGATGATCGTGGCACGAGTACTTAAGCGTCCCTACTCAAGCACTCTCAAAGAGGGATTGAGTAGTAAAAAGCTTAAACCTTTTTCACAGACGACAAAGGTAAAGTTATTGCAAACTATTATCACAATGAAAAGCCATTCCACAAAGAGACAACGCTAATGCGCCCTGTAATTATTGATACAGGCTCGGGCGTAAATCTGCTTGCCCGCAAACACCTCAAGGTGTTTGAAAAAGGCCGGCATCTCTTACACAGTTAAGGATGCAGCAACGCCCTTCACGATGAAATTTGCGTTCGGTAAGGCAACAGCTACTGCCACGGAGATAGTAACACTATCTGCCTTGCGACTGACTACAGCTGAAGGTCCGGTCGAGTTAAAAACATCTAT
This sequence comes from Devaleraea mollis, assembly GCA_032361265.1. Classification (NCBI taxonomy): domain Eukaryota; phylum Rhodophyta; class Florideophyceae; order Palmariales; family Palmariaceae; genus Devaleraea; species Devaleraea mollis. The sequence continues at coordinate 7,560 of JAULCF010183335.1, read as the reverse complement.
CTGTATCTCCTTGAGAAAGCTGACGAAATTATTTTCGGCCTGCCGCTCACAGATGGAGTTTGTTAATATCAGCTCGCATCTGGCTAAACAAGACCAAACTCGATGGCCTGAACTTCGATCTCAACGATGGAGTTCAGGGCGTATAAAGTGCGCGGCGGATGCACTCTGCGAATGGGCCCGGCGATTACGTCCCCATCCAGATGGATCCGCGCGCACCACTTAATGACGCAGACCCATTAAAAGAGGAAGCCCCTTGCCTAACTATAGGTCAGGTAGACCCGAAGGAGGAAGAGGCTCTAATTTATGCTATTAAAGGTAGGGCCTATGATGCAATCAAAATTTATAGGACTGACTCTTTCTATAGAGCTCAGATCTCTACTAACTCTGAGGCACAAATAGACTATCTTATAAAGGAATACCGTTCAGTCCTTTCTTAAAAGATAACAGGTAGACCGCCCTGCAACAAAGACCCCATTCGTGTTCCTCTAAAGGAAGGAGCGACGCCAGTGTAAAGCAGGGCGCTTCGATATCCGCCACAAAAACAAGCCTTTTTGTCGGATACGTGCGTAGGACTTGAAAGTGAAAACCTCGTCCGCCTTATTCGCAGCGCCGAATGGGTAGCCGCCCCACTCCTTTCCCTAAGGCTCCGCCGGCCATGTATCGCATGAAGGTGTACCTTAGACCGATCAATAATGCAACGATCAAGGACGATATGCCTATGCCTAATATGGAGACAATACTACTCGGTGTGCAGAGGGCTCACTGCCTCGCACAAATGGATATGACACATGTTTACTTCCAAGTAAGCATACATCCAGAGGACAGGCACAAGCACATTTTCAGAGGAGTAGACTCTCATACATAGTATGAGCCGCTCCGCTCCCTGCAAGGTGCGAAAAACTCTGGCATTCATTTGCAAGTGGGAGCCACAAAAGCATTTAAGAATATTTCCAAAAATATTCTCATCTGCATCGACGACTGCCTTCTCCACGCCACCCCTTTCGCTGAGCACATGGAATTGATGAAAACATTCCTTTGGCTGTGCCGAGATTGGAACTTCACCCTCAGCCCGGGTAAGTGCTCTCTCGTAACACAAAAGGCTAAGCGGTGCGGCCGAATCGTTACCGCGGCAGTTATCACGCCTGGTCCCCGCCGTATGAACGGATTACTCTCCATGCAAAGGCCCGAGAAGGCTGGAGACCTCCAACAATTTATCTGCGCGATAAATTGGATGCACAAGGGTATCTCAGATTACAACAAGAACATTGGTCCGTTGAAATCCCTTCTGTTAACTTTAAAAAAGGCACATATCTAAGATTAATGCGCTGGAGAAGGTGAATCTGGGGCCCGGCATATGGACCCCATAAATTCACAAGCTCTTTGAGGATCTCAAGAAGATCATCGCTGAGCGAGTCAAGCTCAGCCACTTGGATCCTGCAAAGAGGCTGTGCATGAACACCGACGCTTCAGAACATTACTGGACGGGTGGTCTCACACAAATTCCACAGGAGGATGCGGATAAGCCTCAATCAGAGCAACGCCACGAACCACTGGCCTTTGTCAGTGGCGCCTGCACCGGCACCATGTCAAGGTGGCCGATCTGTGAGAAGGAAGCGTTCGCCATGGTCTACTCCATGGTGCAAACGGGCTACTACACGGCTTGCGCAGAAAAAAGCATCTACACAGATCACTGCAACCTCATCTTTATCTTCGACCCTTTGAAGAGTCATTCAGTGTCTAAGATACGGCACTGGGCACTCATACTCTCTCAGTTCGAGTAGGTAGTGAGCCATGTGCCTGGGGAGTTCAACTGCTTCCCAGATCTTATGACACGCTGGGGTGCTACTTCTAATGTGCGCAGACTCTACGTGCCGATACCGGAAGTAGAATCCCAGACGTTTGACAAAGACGCGATCTTAGATAAAATCAAAGAAGCCCAAAAGGCTATGTAACCAGTCGAGGCAACCTTTCTCACTATCGACAGCAAGACATCCCACGGATGCTTGCTTCGATATGGCAAGATCTATATACACAAAACGGCGACACGAATCATATATTTGCTGATCATGAGCCACTTTGGCCCGGCAGGACACAGAGGCCAATCCGTCACCTCAAACCAGGTGAAAGAACTATTCACGTGGACAGGAGTTGCCGATGACATCAAGACATTTGTCAACAATTGCTTGCACTGCCAATAGACTAAAGGAGAAATCCGAGTAACTCGCGAGCTAGCTCACACGCTGCACGAGAGTAAGCCTAACGAAATCCTGCATTTCGATTACCACTACATGTAAGAGGGCGAACAAAACTGGAAGTACATTCTTATCCTTAAGAATAACTTCAGCAATTTTGTTTGGCTAGTCAAAACCCACAACTGGGACACGGACAGTGAGGTGGAAGCTCTCAGAGCTCTCAGAGCTTCCACCTCACTGTAAGTGTCACAGTTCTGGGTTTTGACTAGCCAAGCAAACTTGCTGAAGTCGTACTTAAGGATAAGGATGTACTTCCACTTCCATGCTGAAGGATGGGATCACCAAATTCGGAGCTCCGAATTTGGTGATCAGGATCTAGATCCTAAGACATGGGTCTCATACCAAGGCAGCCACTTCAAAAACGAAGTAATGCCAAAGCTCGCGGCTGCACTCGGCACGAGGCACCACCTCATCTCAGTCTATCATGCTCAAAGCAATGGGACGGTGGAAATGGTGCGCAGAGAGACTTTCCACGCCTGTCAGGCGCTGCTATCCGAAAGAAAGCTTGGGCCAAAGGTCTGGCCAAAGTTTAGTAACAGTATCCAAAGTGTTTTGAACAACTCCAAGACCTTCAATATTGGCAAGAAGCTCTCCCCGATCACAGCATTCACAATGCTGCCGCCAATGAACCCATTGGCGGAACTGTTCCCAGCCGACATGGCGATTACAGAGCTAAAAACTCTGTCTCTCGCCAAGGTTGCACATTAGATAAAATTTGAGAAAATCCACGATGCTATCCACGAGATGCATCGGCGTGTATCTGCAGCCACTCAAGCAAAGAGATCTGCAGAGATCGAGCGGCAAAATAAGGCGACAAATGTCACCGCCATTAATTATTATGCCGGTGATTTCGTCCTTATGGGGTGCCCTCAACCAAAAAAGGTGAATAAGCTCACAGTCACATGGACTGGGCCAGCAAGAGTTCTAGGTTTCACTACGCCTCTTGTTGCTAACATTCAAAACCGAGTGGACGGTACGGTAAGGGACATCCATGTGTCGCGCCTGAATTTCTATCACTCAGCCACACTGGATGTCACTGAGGAGCTCAAAGAGCACCTCACCTACCAACAAAAATCCCTCTACCTAGTAGAGGAATTTAAGGAAGTGCGACGGTCAACCCGTCGAAAACGGTAAGTGCTGGAAAGCTGGGTCGATTCCAGGGGAGGACACATGGGAAGAGCTCAAAGTCCTCCCTGCGGACGTAACGGTCCGGCTGCTAGAATATTTTAATTCCACCGAAAAGGACTCCGTGACCACCGCCGCACTTAAGCAAGTCCAAACCCTTCTCAAGAAGGCTGGTGAACAGCGTGCATAATCTATTTATGTAGTAGCCCTAGCACTATCGCTACGATGTGCTAAAGAACTTTCAGACTTTCCAATTGCCAAGCAAGTGCCCGAATATCCTAACATATTCGGGGATGATTGCCACGACAATTTAGAACGCGTTTAAACAACGCATGCCAACTAAGTCTGGATCCTATGGCAGATCAGCAGTAGTTGGCGAAATTGTCTCCCACAACAAACTGGAGAAGTTTATTGCCTTGCACATCTGGCCCGCTAGTGTGACAAGCGTAAACCTCAACCAGATTTCTAGCGGGAGTGATCACCCGCTAGTAAACCAGGGGTCCCACCAACAACAAAGTGGTGAACGGAAAAATGTCAGCTTATACCTACAAACCGCAGTATCTGCGCACAAGTGTTTGAGCAAGCTTGTAAAACAACTGCAATGCGGACTTATCCCTGAGCGCTGTGACTAATGCTGCTGACACTATAGTGTTAGAACCTCCAACTAGCTCAAAGATCGTTTACACACCTAAGCCTCAAGATGGCGAAAAGTAAAAGGTACTAAAACGACTTGTACACTAATTGTCCAAGTACGGACGTACGGACTAGCTAGGGTCAATGAAGTCGCGCCAGAGCAAGACCTAAGTGCGCGCTCGGTTGGGATCGAAAGTACCCTAATTGGAAAATATTTTAATTCACTGTTTTTTAAATACAGTGAATTAAACTTTATGTTTTAAATACAGTGAATTAAAATTTATTTTGCGAATTTTAATTTTAAAATATTCGCTTTATTTCGTTTTTATGATTGCAGAACACTGCGTCATTCACTTTTTGAAGTCATTCTCCATGTGACGAGTGCCGCGATTAAGTCGAATGGTCGCTGGCTAGGTATGACTTACAAGCCATGGCCAGAGACCTTAAAAGTCATATCCAGAGACCGATGGACTTCCTTGCGGCCCTCGAGGGCGACAATCACCGCCTAGAGCATGACTTTAAATAAAGTTTAAAAGCCATAGAAAGAGACCCATCGATCGCAATGAAGTCAATCTGTGCTATATCCGCGGACGCAGTGCGCACGTGACTTTACGATACAGGAAAATGCTGAGAAGCGTCTCTCGTACTAGTACGTATCTCAGTATACTGAGATAGGTGCTCCAGAAGCTATTGCTAAATATCTGCAGGTGCATCTCAGAAAATTACGAGTTTTACTTGAAGGGTGAAACTACTTGAAAAAGCGCTCGTCTAGATTTAAGATTCATCTCATCGGAGGAGAGCTGCATCCAACACAGCCATAACACGGTGGCAATGAGCTGTAGATCGGAGATGGGGGCTCCATGAAGCAAGCAAACTTGTGTTTCTACAATGAGACCATACCTTCGATCTTTAGGGTTTATTGTCAGCCGAATATGTATTCGCTCATAGCACTGGCCGGCGCTAGTATGGTGTTACATAAATGTCTATAGCGTCTGTCAGTATTTTGAGTGCCGGCGATTGCCAAAGGCATTTTCAAAAATGCACTGGACCACATCGCGGCTCTAAAAATGCTGGCCACCGATTTTGATTCACAAAAACACACAATGATCCCTTCATTACTTCGGATCTGTCCCGTGATTATGAAGCTACTGTCCGGAGTCCGGGCAGTAGTTTCATCCGGACTCTGGACGCGGGACGTGCTGTAACGGAAAGCGATCGCTTGCCATGGCAGTTCGTGGAAAGCATACCGACGTGTCGGCAGTAATCTCATAAAACTTTCGCCTGCAAAATGGAGCACTGTGATCGGAAAACACGGAAGAAATGACCCGACATCAAACTAAATCAAGAGCCTGAACGTTCCTTGCCTGGGCGACAGATTCTAATCCTCTGCTGGGTCAGTCGACCGACCCAGCAGACGTTAAGAATCTGTCGCCCGGACGAGGAACGTTCATGGTAGTAGGTACATACAGGTGCATGGGGAGGATACTGGGACGATAGCAACGACATTCGACAAAGCGGGATTTATAAGGAAGCGGGGGGGGGGGCATATGCGTCGCGTGCACCGTCGCCACAATACAAAATTTATGTGCAATGAACTCTACAACAAAATACTACGAGCTATTTAAAACACTGCTCGACAAGAGGCGAGGAAAGGACCAGAACGCGAGCGGGAAACTCCTCCGATGACTCCAGCTCAGGAAAATAAGCTTCTCGGGCACAAACTCGGAGAGTCGCACCAAACACCGCTACTGGAACAAGCTAGTTCTAGTGCTTGGTGCTGTGGTGGCTAGGAATAGGGAAGCAGATGGGAAGACCTGGGAGAAGAGCGAGGTGAGTAGCGTGGAAAGGGACAACGTAGAAACAAAGAACATAAGAGTTAGAAGCCGTCCACCTCTGAAGACGTCTGGCATCCGAAAAAAATGAACCCACAATGGTAACACCCCCAAATCCAGCGCATATTGGATTGTTGACGATTCTTGGTTGGCAGGCACGGTAGTCAAGGACAGAGGGCTAGTGGTAGTCGCAAGAACGTGATGAGGCGGGCAGGTGGCAACGTAGGCACTGGCGAGAACAGTCCTCAGGTCTGGCCGTAAGGAATGGCGGCGAGGGTGAAGCTGGATAACCGCAAACGGAGCGGCCGCTTCGTAAAATAGTTGTTACAACGCTTTGGCAACAAGTGCTTGGTTGGCAAGATTGTTGCACGATCTGAAATCGACTAATCTGGTCGTGCTGGTAGCATGGTTTTAACTCGTTATCTAGCCAGTAAGATCCACGTAAAGCCTTCATACGTCACACGTGCCCGTGCCGGCTGTGTACAGCGTACAGTACTGTACCGGTATGCCCTCTCAGGTAAGGCATCATGGCGATACAACAGACACTGTCAGAAGCCATTAGAATTCCCCTCTAAAACTACCATTAATTATGTTTTTAAACCCAAGTTTTAGGATATTTTGTGAAATATCTTTGTTCTCATACTGTGCGGGAAATAATCTCAGATTCAGGTCACTATAAGCAAGTGTAAGCTCTACTTCCAGTGCAGGTGATGGGTGATCGGATTAATCACTGATCGGCGATCTATTGCGGTCTGTGATCCCCGAGAACACATCCGCCATCAGCGATCGCCGATCAGTTGTTGAGTATCGCAAAAGTCTGCGGCAAGTTATCGCCAGCTATTGTATAATAAGTAACACTACGTGGGGACCCTTCAGAGCCGAGGAACCCCGTTCCTCAAGAGGAAACCGCAACAGACAATTACTTACATCCGTAGTACGGCGTACTGCTATGTTGTTCAGACCCTGGACCTAAGTCCTTATTAGCCTTTACTTATTGAGTTGTGTTTGTTTGAGAGTAACCACTCAACATAAACGAAAGGACACGTCCGAGTTCGGGTCCGTCGAGGATGAGCGACTCGACATCGAAAACTGGCCGGCGCCGCCCTCGGCATTTCTCTTTAGCTCCCACCTTTCGCCGCGTCCGCGGGCGCGGGGG